>JAGFNQ010005213.1:109548-187534 GCA_024364735.1 Boesenbergia rotunda | reverse complement strand
TACGACCTGTGTATGTTAGGTTGAGTTATGTATCGATGACCTAGTAGGGGTTGTATGTGTTGAGTCATGCACTATCCCTGCATTGTTGTAGCCGACGATCAGCGACTCCCTTGTGGTTGAGTCTATCGTCTTCTGGCACATGATATACACACACGACCACTCATAGGTTAATGGATATCGTTGAGTATGTGCATGTGCTCTGTACTGCTCCGCTTGACCGCTCATGGGTAGTGATTTTGGAGCGTAGTAGCAGGCAGAGATCCCTTCTCTTCTCATATACCAAAGAAGATGAGAGAGATATCTCCCCCATATACATATGGGGCGGAGTGTTTATTCCACCAGCATCATGTTCACTCGGTCACTTAGGAGCAGTGATGGCAGAGTGCGGACGATGTTACAGCTTTACTCACTCGGCCGACACATTATTGCACGTCTCGATGGCTTTACTGGCGTTAGGTGTGACCATGTCATTACATCATGTGCATATTGTTAGTAGGAGCCCTAGAGCCAATCATGTGATGATTGACTAGAGGCATTTTGTATCATATTCTATTATTAATAAAGGCATGTTTGGTTATTATACTTACTTTGTATTCTGTGCCGAATGACTAAGTATAATAATGTCCTTGTGTAGTAGGTTCTTATCTACATTATATCGATTGGTTGAATCGATAGTGAGATAATGTAAAGAACACTACACTAAATTATTCCTAGTCGAGCATTAATATTCAGGGATAATATTAATGCATGGAGACTAGCATGTAGATCAACTGATGACTTGAGCTCACAAGTCATGGATATGTGATATCAAGTTGACACATGGGTATACATTGAAGAATGTGTACTGAATGACCCGCCATGAGAAAGTTTCATTGATTATCATATGAGTGTCATATACTTTCTCATGTGACTATTGGTATGAATAGTCCTTAGACCTGAAGTCACCATGGTTCCCTACATAAGGAGTTATGTACTTTGGTATCGTCAAACGTCACCCGTAACAGGGTGGACTATAAAGGCGATCACTGGGTATGTAATGAATTATGCGGAGGGATGTGAGTGATGTAGATGAGATCTATCCCTCCCATATGACGGGAGTGATATCTGTGGGCCCCTTGATCGAGTAGGACTACTGAAACGCATGACCATGCTCAAATGAGTCAATATGAGATATTGAGCTCATTTATTTGAGTGAGTCTACTCGGGGATCAAGAAATACAAGATTGATTGAGGATGACACGGTCTATGCCTCATTGGTCAATCTAGATATCAAGGATAGAAGGACAAGGTCATACACTATTATAGTCACAGAGGTTTAGTCGGATCTCAACTTATCTTGTTACTTGGGTAGCAGTGATGCATTGTTAGATGCCGCTTATTGCTTATGTGTCTAAGGTGTTAGGCGCATTGCCAACGTCACGAGAACCTATTGGGCCACACACAAAGGACACAATACTTCGGGAATTTGGTTCGGCTGTAAGGAGCCCGAGTTGGGAACTCGGGAGTCCGAGCCCGAGTTGGAGAACTCGGGAGTCCGAGCTCGAGTTGGGAACTCGGGAGATCTGAGCTCGAGTTGGGAACTCGGGGGCGCAGGTCGGGAGCTCGGCGCTCGGCAGACTGAGTCGGAGCTCGACAGACTGAGTCGGAGCTCGGCAGACTGGATCGGCACTCGACAGATTGGGTCGGCACTCGGCAGTCGGGGCTCGGCACTCGGCAGTCGGAGCTCGCCACTCGGGAGACTTGGTCGGGAGACCGAGTCGGAAGCCCGAGAGGCCCGGTCGGATTTGTATGCAGGAAAGAGAAAAGTCTCTCTTCATTGGATGAAGAGAAGATGAAGAGTCGCATAAAAAGATGTGCTCTTTATTGGCTTTAATGAAGGGAAGGCAAAGAGACAAATGACTCTTGGTATTCATGGGATGAATATAAAAGGGGTCAAGTCATTTTCGAATGAAACTAAGTGTGTGCTTTCTTCTTCCCTTCCTCTCTTCTTCCTCTCTTCCACTCTTGGTCGAAACTCTACTGTAGAGTTCTTGGTGTTTTCGAGCTACCTCAAGTTGCTAGCACAACTAAGGTAGTTCTCCCGAAGTTGAGAGATTGTGTCCGTGTGGATACGAATAGAGACACGGACATTTGAACGTGCAAGAGATCCGACACTTCTTGGACGAGCGGGATACGCAAAGAGCACGCTCCAAAGGTATACACAGTAGATAGATCTATTAGATAGATAACTTTGCACGAGTTTTCTTTCGCTTAGAGCGCTCGTGGGTTCTTGTTTCCGCTGCGTTTTTATTATTTTGTGCCGAGAAAACCCAACACATATGATGCATTGTGCATTTCATTATGATTGCTGCATATGTTTGATATGCACATACAAAATATATCATTTGTGTGGTTTGATGATCCTGCACTTGCTCGTATGATACGAGCCCTTTTTTTATGGTTAAGATAAACTAATTTCTGGTATGTACAGTCATTTGTTACTTTCAATTATGCATATTCTAATATACCTGTTAAGACTGTATCCTGTTATTTCTGAATAGCTTATTCAGTTATTTATTCAACGATACATATCTTTCACTATACCTGCAGAGTCCACTTGGACTCACCATCCGTCACAATATTTTTGTTTTCAGGTTGATAAGTCTGGAGGATCCCAGTTGCCAGTCCCGGGTCCTCATAACTCCATTTGATGGGTGCTTCCGCGTATTCCGTTTTCTTTTTATAGCATGTCCTATACTTTGTATTCATTTCTATATATCGTGAACTTGTATTTGTGATTCATTCGTGCAGTATTGCATTTTTGAATTCTCTGTTGGACTTTGTGTGCTGTTTTTACTGCGTGCCTGCCTTAGGGGCAGCTTAAGTGAGTTTTACGATTTTTCGTACTGTGATGTCATTAGTTCCTTATGACATATATCTATTTTAAGACCAGAGATTATTTATACTGCGTGGGTGTTTGTATGTATGTGTAAATTATCTATCGGACAGGAAAGATGTTGTCTGATTTTATATTGGATCAGCGGCTCCGTTGATCTTGAGACGTAACACCGTATGTGCTAGCACCATGAAGCATCCATGCACATACTCTTGATCAAAGGTAACAATAAGACGAGGAATTCCACTTGAGGAAAGTTGCAATCAGATGGTTCAAATAGAATTTTTCTAAACTTATCCCTATTATATGAATGTTTATCGTCTAGATAGTTTTTTCAGACAAGTATTGCCACCCAACACAATTTTATACAGGAAGCTAAAATCACAGTGTGCGCAATAGCATTTTTGTCACAATACAGAAATGCAAAACTTGTCAAATTTACGAGAAAGTATCAATTGAACTAATAATGGACAAAATTGACAAGGGAGATATCTGATAAACCA
Organism: Boesenbergia rotunda; assembly: GCA_024364735.1. Taxonomy (NCBI): domain Eukaryota; kingdom Viridiplantae; phylum Streptophyta; class Magnoliopsida; order Zingiberales; family Zingiberaceae; genus Boesenbergia; species Boesenbergia rotunda. The sequence continues at coordinate 184,156 of JAGFNQ010005213.1, read as the reverse complement.
CGATCCAAACCAAACCATAAACAAGAATCTATTTTGATGTTCATATCTCCAGGATGACATATTGCCTAGACAGATATGTGGAGCACCTGTGACTGACTAAATAGAACTGACAAATAAAATAATTTCAAAGCTAATTTAAACAGAAAAACAATGAAAACAACATTTCAACAGTTTTCATCATTAGCAACTAAATGAAAATCCTTGATATAATCAAAGTTGTAAAAATCGTTAGGCGGTAGTCGGACGGAGGACTACCACCTAGTGCCTAGGCGGCGCTAGACGGTACCACGGTGGGGTGTCACCTAGCGTTTAGGCGGCCGCCTAGGCCGACTTTTACAACAATGGATATAATTTGCATAAGTGATACATTACTTCAGATGTGGATCTAAAAATGGATAGGTAAAAACTGTAAAATGAGACCACTATATGTTAAAAACTTAAAATTTGGACCACGTTTTATATCCTAGATTAAGCATCCATACATAAAAAAAAACATAAAACAATATATATTAATCAACCTAAGATGGATTAGAGCTTTCAAGTGATTCAGGCTGAAGATTGTTTGATGAAACTAGTCAATAATGACACCATATGGTGGCCAGCATGTTAGTCGATCATTATACTCTATGAAACCACATCAAATATGCAAAAATATCATCTCTAAGTGATTGGAGTGTGAGCTGATCCCCTCACCATATATTATGGCCAATATGCAATATGCAATGCAGTACCTCACTACAAAGTACATAGATTATACATCTACGAGGCCACATAGTAAAACAGTGAACAAAATACACTGAACTTTTCCACAAAAATATAAACAAAAGGAAAAGGATAGAAGTCTAAGATCGGTAAAATGATATGATGTAAGATAATATTAGGGAATTTTTTTACATTGTGTTGCATATAAGAGGAACCACAGCAGTTAAATATATCAAAAAAGTAACTATATGTTGATACAATAAATGCAACTTAGAGACAAATCTGAAGTAGCCCCTATGCATCTCAGATAATCTCTTTTATGCTAAATGTTAAATCGAGAAACAGGAAATATTGACGACACATTTGTAGGAATTCAATATATGAAAGAAACCTTGACTCTTTTAACATTGTAATGGCTATTAAAACTGGCCTTGGTAGATACCAGTCGGATTGATCCCACACCAGTTCTATACCATCACAAAGACTCATCAGTCAATCTCATTAAACTTTCACAAAGTTACCATGATCATCTTAAATGATGGCCATTGAATTGAACAACAACCAGTTTCATGGGCTGTGGAGTGAACTAAATATGTACCTGTTAATGTTTGTAACAGGAAAAAATTTTAATCACATTCTCAGCACATAAATAAACCTCTAGCATCAAGTCTGATCCAAAATACTAAAAATACGGCAGGTAACCCATGCTACTTCACATTATCAAAAATGGTCTAATGAAGGACCTCAGAACTGTTATACATGGAACAATTGAAATATTTGATTATTCGTCTCAGGTGAAAGAGTACTGCATTATGTTGGAAACAAAATATAAAGCATCTCCTTTGTCAATTTGTCTCTTTTCTGTTTCAATAAAACGAATCTTCACTGCTTTGAAAAACAAGATTAATAAACAGCTGTTAAAGAAGAAGAACTGAGAACATGTTGTTGTTGCTACTGTTATTGTTTTTTGAGTTAAGTACATGCCTATTGTAGAAGGAACTTACCTTGACCAAATAAATTTCAAAGGTTAAGCCTCCTTTTTCTTCAAAAGTATGACATACAAATTGCCAGGCTAATGAAAACAAGACAAGTTATAACCAAAATTTAAAGAATTGTATGACATCAGCAAGCAGATGAGTCATTGCATTGTGACTACCAGTTCAAAAAAAGAGAATGGTGTAAAAATATACATATATAAAACCAAATATTAACCACAGCACTTTCCTAAAAGCTTAAACTTCAAGAATCAACTTGTCTACAAGTTTAAGTAAAATAGTCATATAGAAATGAATTCATCACTTGGCTTAACAAGAGAAAAATGATACGTAGAACTACCTCGCTGTAAAGTGTAAACACAGACTAAGAAAATAGACATCTAATATATTCATCTGAAGTTGCATGAGGACTTCCATAACCAGACAATGAGATCAAGTAAGCTGGGTGCAGTAGAGGAGAAACAATAACGAGTCTGAAAGAAGAGGTAAAAGTTTCTTACCAGTCCTTGCACCCCTCACACTGAACCATAAGATCGTCAGGGTTGTAAGGCATCTCACACTTGCAATACCTAAAACGCAAGAAAACACTCGACTCATGGGCATACAATCCAATAACAATAGTAGTAGTAATAATAATGTAGTCAATTAATCAATGGCCTACACAGCGACTCGGTCAGGGGTGAAGGCACCGGTGGCAGCTTTGTACTCGAATCGGCAGAAGTAGTCCTCTGTGCCAACATTCTCCAGCTTGGTGTAGTTCTTGAAGGTGTGGACTACGCACCTTCCCTCAATCGTGTGCGCACTCTGCACATCGTAATGGTCGGACAGGAACAACTCCTTGGCGCCGTGGAACTGCCGGCGACCGCCAATGGACTCCTCAGGGCGGTAGTACCACCGCACATGCACCTGCACGTTGTTGCGGTGGTCCGCCTCGATCTTCTCCACCCGCGCAACGTAGGGAGGCTTCTCCGACTCCGCCGGCCGCATCAGCACGCAATCCCCAACTGGTACAGAAACAGAAACAGAGGAAAACAGTGAGAAGCCAAAAATCAAACCGAGAAGAAGGCACGAATCTGAGGAAATACCTTTGACAATCTTGTTGGAGCCTTTAATGGTGTAAGAATCGAGGTCTTTCTTGCCGGGCTTCGTCTTGGCCATCAGCTTCTGAAACTTGTGGAACGCGCGATACAGAAAGCTAACGATCCAAGAACCTTTTTTGTTGGCCTCGACGGTGTCAAGCTCCGAGCGGGGGCAGAGGGATTGGAACCCTAGAGAAGTGGAAAGTGGAGAGAGAGAGGGGGGGGGGGGGGGGGGGGTAGGTAGAGAGAGAAAACAAAAGGAGGAGACGAGCGCAGAGAGCGCGTGTCGACTAGGTTCCGACAGGAAGTGGCGGAAGTGACCGAGAAATAGTAACTAGGCTGAGGCCTGAGGCCTCCAGGTAAAGGATTGCGGATCGGATCTCGTCGGACTCGCGGCCGATCCAGCCCAGTACAACAAAATAATTAGAACTCGTACGGCCGCCGTTTTACCCAAAAACACCTACAGTTAAAAATTAACTTTTAAATATTTAGGGTGGTAATTTTGCAATGTTACTCATATTATGACAGAATAATGTGAGATGAGGATGGGTTCGGTAGAAACAAATACCAGATTTTATTATTATTTGTAAAAATAATGTGAGAATGATTTCGCTTTTTCCGTAATATTTGATTAAATAAAAGAGTGGAAGGAAGAACAGATCCAAATGGCAACAGTTAGATATTGAATCCGCCGATCAATTTCGGTTTCTATCTATGTGATGAGTTTTTCAGTTTGAACTACACTCGAGCTCAAACTCGAGCCAACTGATGATCATAAGTCTAGTTCATTTACAAATTAACTATTATGACATGCATATAGATTGACTTTTCTTTAGACATTGTTCTATCCACACGTTCATCAAATTTGACGTTGTGATGGACTTTGGATGAGCTCAAGGACTTTAGGGTGTAAGCTTGGATGGAGTAGTCATTGTTAATCTTGGAGATTTTAAAGCTCAAGAGCAGCTCAAAACACTTGATAAAAAAAAATAATGAACCAGACAGCAAATAAATTGAACCTGGGGTGACTGGCTCGGCTTCACGGAAGTTTCTCACCGGTCACCAGGGTAAATCGGGAAGCGCTCGCGGTGGGCAGTCTAAAAGTCCAGTGTCCTAGGGTTCGCGCCCCATTTGGAGGAAAAATTCCTGCAAAATGCGTCGTAGCTGGGGATCAAACCGCGAATGTCTGGGTTAACGATTAGTTACCCTACCGCTGCACCATAGCCCCGGAGGCAGCTCAAAACACTTGATAGATCATGGGTCAAGTTGCACAAAGCAAGCTTGGGGAGCTAAATCCACTTGACGACTCAATGACTTGGATTGAGTGAGAGACTTGAAGACTTTATGACATAGAACATGGATCTAGAGCTTGTATCAAGTAGAGATGTCAACACACTTAATAGTTAGATAACCTAGATCCAATGGTGATGGAACTTCAGTGGTTATAGGACTCAAGAGCATGAAACATAAATTGAGATGCAAATTATGAATATTGTGGAGTTTATTACTTTGGAATTGACTTCAAATAACTTTAAAAATTGAAGCTTAGATTGAAGTGTTACCAAAGACCTAGAAAATTGAGATCCACTTAAGAGTATGAAAGTTGTTCCTGCCTCATATCGTCGATGACTGAACTACCGGTGAGTTGTCATTGATGTTAACCAAATCACTGAATGGTAAGGGACAGGAGAGGGTGCCAAGGCTAAAACGTCAAGAGTATGCAAAGCCTGAAAAGGGAAGAGAGAGAGAGAGAGAGCTGTGTTAGAATGAAGGTCAGGGGTACCCCGGCTCAGTCACTTTGACTCTCAAGTTAGTCTCCGCAGGAGAGATGAGAAAATGAACAATAGGATATTAATGGAAATAGATGTGTGTGAATCTGTACATGTACCTTGGCTCGTGAGAGAGGACTCCTTTTATAATATAAAAGAGTGGGATGTCATATCCGTGGTAAAGAAAGTGTCACATCGCCATATCTAAGGTCATGTCACTCACATCTTGAACAGTAGGAGATTGTGGGGGATTAGACTATGCCGACCATGTTGTTCCATATGTCATGTCAGCTCTTATGTTGTACCACATGTTATTGAAGAATTGGGTAATTAGGTCGGATGGAGAAGAGCTAGTCACTCTGACTCTCAAGCGTCGTATTGTACCACATGCTATTTTTTTTTTGCTTGAAGTTAATTTTACAAGTCTTCTCACTAGGGTTCACCACCCTAGGGTCTTCCCTTTGCTTGGAGTTTATTCCTCTAAGTCTTCTCACAACCTAAAGTTCACTACCCTAGGAGTTTTTCCTTTACTTGGAGTTCACTCCTCCAAGATTTCTCACTTTTACTAGTCATTCGATCAACCTTGACCTGACTAGAGTCCATTGAACATATTGTCAAACAAACATCAAAACCTTGAAGATCGATTGCACCGACAATCATCCTAGTGGAAACTGATATATAGACCATGTCCTGAACTAAGTGGGCATAAGATGAGTCAAAGGTGCAAGTACCCTGTGTTAGTTTTGGTGTTTATCAATCAAGTTAAGTTAGGGCCTTCCGGATTTAATCTCTGTGTCTAAGTGTGCAAGGACTCTGGAACACAAGAAGTCAAACATAAGTTGCAACTAGCGAGAAGGATGGGAAGGGAGTTGACGGGCTTGATGCATCAGAGGGACGAGGTGGTGTGGAAGAGTACGCCGGTAGAGTGAGAAGAGTGCACACGATGCATTCAAGGGACGAGAAGACGAGAGGAAGTATGCTCGAGGAGAAGGTCAAAGTTGGGTTCGTGTGAGCTCCACTCCGGACAACTAGAGCATCACCTAGGGTGGAAGAGTGAATGGCCAAATCTGAAATTGACCCTCCCAGGTGCCTCCAATCAACTAGAGGTGCCTTGTTGATTTGAAGACATGAGGTGCCTCAGTTGATTAGAGGCGCCTCAGATGAACAAGATCCGAGGCACCTCAAATCAAATGAGGCGCCTCCAAAGAGTTGGAGTCGTTGCAGAGCAGATAAATAGCGGAGTCCATGTTAGTCGAATTGAGGTGCATCCGATGAAGTGAGGCACCTCTAATTCGCCAGATCTGCCAGAGCATCGTTGCAACGAGGATAAGATCAAGTTAGCACAACTAAGGTGCCTTCGATGGAATTGAGACACCTCCAATTGAACTGAGGCATCTCCGTTGGAACTAGCGCCTCGATGGAATCGAGCACCTTTGATGTGCCATGTCAATAACGATCACTTTTGACCAATGGACTATAAATAGAGACTTTGTTCTCTTAGTCTATAACACACTTCATTTTAACTTATGTAACTCGTGCTTTAATTGCTACTGCTTTAAACTGTTGAAAGGGGCTACCCCACCTCTGACCATTTTCGAAGAAGGAGATTGATAGTGCTTTTCACTGTATTGGATTAACTACTACTCAAGTTGTAACTAAGTAAAATCTGAAATCTCTTATTTTATTTTTTTCATATAATTTTTATGTTAATGTGTGTGTCCTTGCTAATTCTATAGCAATAGAAAGTGTTAATTTTCACACCCCCCCCCCCACTCAACCAGCCTACCAATCCAACAACTAATATCAGAGCCCAACCACCTTAGAAGGACTAACCACAAGGAAGATGACCAGATCAAGCATCCACCCACCAAAATTCGAGGGGGAGTTCATGATATAGAAGCGTAAAATGGAGGTCTTCTTCAAAACGGATTTTGATATCATGTTGTGTATCAAAATTGGGTTCAAAGTATCCAAAGCAGAAGATGGAAAAGAACTCGAAGAATACCGATGGAACAAATGACAAAGAGACGAATTCATGGCCAATGGTAACACTAAATTCCATCTACTTAATGTTCTACCTATGCAATAACTCCATCGGATCAACAACTACACATGTATAAATGAACTTTGAGAGAAGTTCCTAGAACTCTACAAAGATATGTTAGAGATTAAATTAGCAAAATGATACCTACTTCAAAATCAGTTGAGCAACCTCTGATTGAAGGAAGGAGAAACAGTTGCTCATTTACATGGTAAGTTGAAAGAGGTAATAACTGGACTAATCTACCTTTGTGAATAGTGTCAAACAGGAATAGATTCCGATTTGCATTTATGAGAACTCTGGAATGGGCATCGATTGTAGACTCCTACTACATCTCTGAGAATCTTTAGGTGAGTAGTTTGGAAAATCTTTTTTCGACTTTAGAATTTCACGAGTCTTGTTGTGTAGGAATAAACGAAAGCATGACTAAGAACATAGCCTTGTAAGCAAAATGGATCAATCAAGAGTTAGAATCATCACTCGACGAAAATGAAGAATCATACATGGTAAGAAATTAAATAAATTTTGTACAACAAACAAATTTAGTGATAAACAGGTCACGAAACTGAGAAAGGGGACGATAAAAGTTAAATGCTACAACTGTGATGAGGAGAGTCACATCAAAGAACTGTCTCAAACTAAGGATCAAAAGAAAGGAGAAAAGTAAACCATTAAAGAAAACTAAACACAATAATCGCAAAGCGACGTGGAGCAACTCATCGTTAGAAGAGTTTGAGCCAGAAGAATATGCCAAACTAGCTCTAACAGCTAACCACCAAGAGAAGAGCATCAATGAATGGAAAGTCACTTTTGAGGAAAGTATAAATGAAGGAGGAGTATCAAACTACGAGTCTAATATAGTAAGTGAGGTACGTCTTCTATCTCATGACCAATTGTATGACAATATTAAAATAATGTCTAGGTCTTGATGTCAAGGTCACATCAAAGACAATGGTTTCAGACTAAGAACAAAAGAAACGAGAAAACCATTAAAGAAAACTAGACAGAACAAACTCAAAGCAACGTGGAGCAACTCGTTGTCAGAAGAATCTGAGATAGAAAATTACACTGGACTAGCTCTAACGGCTAACCAATAAGATGAGAACATCAATGAAGGACGAGCCACTTCAAAGGAAAGCATAAATGAAGGGAGGAGCCACCATAAATGAAGGGGGAGCGACAAATTATGTGTCCAATATGGTAAGTGAGGTACGACTTCTACCTCTTGATCAATTGTATGATGGTATTGAAATGATGTCTAGGTCTTTATATAAATTAAGATCCAAGTATATAAGTTTAAAACGAATTAGTATTGATTTAAAAATTAAGTTAGCAAATACATATCCACTGCCGATTTGATAACATTAAAATTGAAATTATAAAATTAAAAGATCAAATAAAAATGTTAGAAAAGAATTACAAATGCTCAAATTTCTTATAAACCTCAAATTTTACATATCATAGTGGAATAAATTGTTATAAGAACTCATAAGTCAAATAAAAAAGGTTCTAAAATTTGAAATTCTTAGAAAATATTTAGATAAGTAGGTGGAAATTCATATTGAATTTCAAAATCTGTTATAGCCTATTAAATCCTTATTTGCATGCTAAAAATTAATTTATTTGAATAATTAACATTATTGGAAAAAAAAATTCATAAGCCCAGATTTGATTTGATTTTTTTTTAGTTTAAATTTTTCTGTGATAAATAAATATATTATCTGTTAGTAAAAATATTTCTAAAATTTTCAACCATTACATAATTCTTTATGAATTGTTTATCAAAAAACAAAATTGAAAATTTGAAAAATCTTGAAGATCAAGTTTTGAAAATTTTGATTTTCCATAAATAATGGTTAGATTTTGAATGTTCATAAATTTGCCAAGTTTTTTTTTTACCTCAATATGTGTTTTTAAGTATTTATTTTATAAAACACCTATTTTTAAGAGAAAAATAATTTCTCACTATAAGGGAGCAGCTTTCTTGTGAATTCTTTTCCATCATCGGATTGATTATGATTAACATTCACAAAAAATTTCAAAATCTTTCTAAAATTAAAATAATTTTCAAATTATTTTTTTAAAATCTAATGTTTTATTCTTAAACATTATTTTATTTGAGAAATAATTGCCTTAAAAATACACGACTTGCATCAAATATAACATCCCCTAGAAAAAATTTTAAATTTTTTCTTTACTATTTTATGTGATCAAAGGGGAAAAAAATAATAGGTGTAAGTTACGGGGGAGAACTTAATTGCCAAATTTGTGTTATTATTGTAAAGTTTTTTTCTATGTAATTTCTTGTTTAATTTCTTTAACTTTAATTCGGGTTGATACATATCAAAAAGAAGAAGATTGTAAGTACCCGAGTTTGTTTTGATGTTAATCAATTGAGTTAATTTAGGTCTTATAGATTTGATATCTTATGTCTAAGTGTGCAGGTACTTATGGTACAAAAAGTCGAGTGAAAGATGTAGCGAACAAGAATGATGACATAGAAAGGGAGTTGATGGGCTCAGTGCATTCGAGTGACAAGTAGCTATGAAAAAGTACACTAGTAGAGCAACAAGAATGTAGGTGGTCTATTCAAGGGACGAGAAAATAAGAGGAAGTCTACTCGAAGAGAAGATCAGAGTTGGGTTCGGATGAGTTTAACTTCGGACGGCTGGAGCATTACCCAGGTGAGCGGAAGAGTGAATGGTCAAATCTGAAATTGACCATTCCAGGTGCCTCCAATCAACTGGAGGCACTCTGCCGATTCGAAGACCTGAGGTACCTCAATTGGATGAATAGGATCCGAGGCGTTCAGATCAAATAAGGCACCTCTAAAAAGTTGGAGCCATTGTGGAGCAGATAAGAAGCGGAGTTCACATTGTTGGTACAATCGACCCAAGTTTGATCGGTACGATCATGAGTTTTGATGTATGTGATAATATGATTAAGTTAGGTTTTCATATTGGTTTGATGTGTGTTTGAGTCATGCATAACTTGGTGGAACACACATAAGGGAATCCTGGTGCTCGGGTCCTCAAGTTGGTGAAGGATGGCTCATCCGAGGGACCATAGGATAAGGAGCAACGGAGTGGAGCTAAGGGAAGCAGACTTCAAGGCATACGCGAAGGATGACATCGGGACAAGCCGAGGGCTTGGATGCATCCAAAGGATGAGAGCCAAAGGAAAAGAACTTCAAAGAGCGACTCCGGAGAAGATGAGTGTGAATGTGTAACAAGATCAGTCGACTGGTAGGGACACCAGTCGACTGAACTTTCTGTAAGTTTCAAACAGCAGGATCAGTCGATTGGTCTATTCAAAAACTAGTCGTTTGGTTAGCCGTTGGCTGAGCACCAGTCGACTGGTCCTGGTGGCAGTCGACTGGTGTCGGGGCCGAGCTGTTTTGTTAATAGCTCTCTCCTCTATTTAAAGGGAGAATTGAGACTCAAGAAGGGTTAGCTCTTAAGTAAGAAACTCTCTTGATCAAGTGCTCAAGCTCCCTAAGCTAAACTCTTCCTCCTAACCCTAATTCTCATCTTGTAAAGAGGAAGAGACATTTGTGAGAGGTTGTTCTCCACCGAGAAGGAGAAAGCATTAGCCAGAGATTGCCGAGGATTAATCCATCAAAAGATTGAGGGTTCATCTACCTCAAGGATATGTCGTGGAGTAGGAGCAAATAATCTTCGATCCACGTAAAAGGTTAAGTGTTAGCATTGATTCTAATTGCTTAGTTTGTATTTCCGCTTGCGAACTAACCTTATAGGAAGAGCAAAGTGAATTGGATGAAAATCTATTTACCCCTCTAGCCGGTCCATCGGTCCCAACAATTGGTATCAGAGCACAAGGTCACCCTTCAACGGACTAATCACCTAGAAGATCAAATTCATCAAAATGGTCGGCTCGTACAACCAACCACCCAAATTCGAAGGAGAATTTTCTTGGTGGAAGAAGAGGATGGAGGCATTCTTCGATATCGATTTCGATATAATGTTAATCATGGAAAACGATTTTGAGATGCCTAGGAATCAAGAGAATAAGCCACTTGAAAAGATAAGGTGGAGTAAGAAGCAAAAGGATGACCATCTTGTAAATTTGAAAACCTTGCATCATCTTCTAAGTGTGTTTCCCCAACAAGAAATAACAAGAATTGAAAGCTACACAAGTGCCAAGGATTTATGGGATAAGCTAATAGAGCTTCATGAAGACATTTCGGAAGAAAAGTTGGTAAAGAGAGACCTTCTCTGATCTCAACTCAAGAACATCAAGCTTGACAAAAGAGAAAAGGTATCTAGCCTGCATTTTAGAAATGGAGGTACTATTGCATGCCAAAATTCTAAGAAACCTATGTATCATGATCAATCTAGAAATGTTAGACCTAAGGACTAAGAAATTAACCCTAAGAAAGGGAGACATATGCCTAGAAAAATGGGTAGACATAGGGACACCCAAAGTGGTGACAATAAGGTTGAGAAGTTAGAAAGGGAAAATCAAGCTTTGAGGGCAAAACTTGACGAATTGGAAAAGAATCTAGACAGACTCATTAGGGGATCCAAGGGATTAGATATGGTACCGAATGGTCAACACCTTAGAAATTATAGACCAGGTCTAGGATATCAATCTAGGAAATCAAATGCTAAGGAGAAGTCATATGCAAGGATGACATATGACTATAGCAAGGGAAAGATCAAAAATGGCAAGGAAAAGCCATTTAAAGGGGAGAAGAAGAACTTGACCAAGAAAAAGATATACAAGGTCAAGAGAGTAAGAGTTGAAGGTCAAGAAACACCGGAGGTACACCTAGGGAGGTGACTAGAGCTAGGAGCTCAAGGGAGAGCTCTAGAAGTCAAAATGGGATTCATGGTCAATGGATCTCAGGAGGATTTCTCCTAGGATATTAGATGGACTATGGAATGTACCATAGGGTTTGGAAGGCTAGTGTAAGTCTTAATCCTAGGGAATTGGCACATTAAAAGGAGATTTGTGGAAGAAAAGATGAAAGTAGACTTATATTGTGTGAAAATTGATTTTTAACATGTAGATGCCATATAGATAAGTGCCAGGAATGTATTGTGGTTAAGTATGAGAAGAGGCATAAAGAAGAGATCAAAATTAGAACTTTTAGTTAAGTTTCAATGACACTATTTAGGTAGTTTTGAATTTTGTGTCAATCTTGGAATTGGTAATAGTTTTATTCCAAACAATATTTTTCCTAAGTAGACATAGGTTCCACAAGTCTCTCCACGAAATTTTAAATTTTTTGGAGACTTGTAGAATTAATTATACATTTTTGAAATTAGGACTGGGAAGCTGAAATCAGAGTACTAGTTCACTGGTTCAGAACCAGTCGACTGGCCCAGTGTAAATTAGAAACTAGGATTTTAAAATTACCAGTCGACTGCCCCAAGGGTAGTCGACTGAACTTTCGGTTCAGTTTCACAGTTGACTGCCCCAGGGGCAGTCGACTGGTACGCAAGGTTTTAAAAGAAAAACAATCGCGCGAGGGTGGCCAAACCTAGGGTTTTCGGTGCCATCCCCTGCGAGTCTTTATCTTCACCAACCTTCCCTCTTGTCTCAAGTCTTCCCAAACTCTGAAATCACCTTCCTAGCCTCCCTCTACCTCGGATCTAAACTTAGGGCTAGAAAAACTTTTCTCTTCTCAAGTCAATCTCCACCAACGTTCATCATGCAACGCCCAGGAAAATGGTAATGACTTATAGCTCATTTTTCCACATTTAGTTCTTGATTTGGAACTAATTTGTCTCATTTTGCATATTTTTCCTTTGTTGTCCTTTGTTATGGGGGAATTTTTGGTACATACATGGGTATTGCATTATAGAATAGCACAAAAGAGGAAAATGGGTGAGGGTTCATCTCGACAGGGTCATGTAGATCCTAAGGCACCTCGGTTCCATTCCAGGGAGTGCCGACGGAGGTTTGAAGATAATGAGTTTGTATTGATGAATTGTCGGTATCTTAACCGAACATACTTTCAAGAGAAAACTCCCCGTATTGCTGAGATGATCACATACTTTGGTCTGGAGCAATTGGTTTATTGTCATCATGATGCTAATATTGACATGTGTAAAGAGTTTTACGCCAACCTCACATGCATTAGTCCCGATGATGGGACCTATGAGTCCATGGTGGCAGGTGTCACCATTCCCTTTTCAACTGCGATCCTAGGTTCATTTTTGGAGTGTAGGACGTCTAACAATGCGGTTACATATTTTCCAAAAGTCATCGAGCCTTTCACCTTCCCCAATGTAACCATAGACCAAATCCATCTTCATTATTTTGCAAGACATCGGTGTATTACACAGAGTATCTTTGAGACTAAGAACATGAGTCCGTTTAGCAACATATTGTATAAAGTTGTCTTAGACTGCATCTTACCCATCGTTACTAAGGGGAGGTCGAAAATTCGACTTCCTCACTTGGTAATGATGTATGCGCTGGAAAGACGATTAGATATTGACGTCACCCTACATGTCTTTGCCTCCATTGTTCATGTGACGGCCCGCCTCCTTAACTTCTCTCTCTCTTCCTTAAGGCGGGCGCCACATTTACTTAACCTTAACTTTACCTTATTCTTAGCCTTAGGTTACAACTACTTGACTTCCCTTAACTTGCTCTGATTTTTTTTTCTTTTTTTTTTTCAAAAAAGCAACTTTTAAAAAAAAACTTTCATTTTTATTTGCTTTACAATGATTTGACCCCTAGACCTCTTAGTTGTAAAACTAAAGCACTAACAATCTGCTCTACAACACTTACTTTTCAATGGTACCAGTCGACTGCTAGCTAGCCAGTCGACTGGTATCGGCCACAGAAACTTTCTGTGCCCGGCACCAGTCAACTGGCCTTATTGCAGTCGACTGGTGCATCGAACATGAGGTTCTGTTCGATATCGCAGTCGACTGGTTCTGAACCAGTCGACTGGTTCTGAACCAGTCGACTGGCACGCCTGAAAACTACAGTTTCAGACCTGAGAACTTCTTCCAAGGGTCCATAATTCATACTCTTCCAATGCACATAATGAAACAACTCCAAAACTAAACTCCATACTAGTTTTATAAGCATCTTAACAACTCAAAATGAATCTAATAACTTGAAATTAGGATTTCTACGAAATTTAACAAACTTATCAAAACACATGCAATCCCTACTAACTTTGTACCCAACTTTGACTCCATGTAAAGTTTAAATAAGGTGATCACATTCTACCAATCCAAAACATCAACCATGAGTTTCTATAAATCAAAACGCCTCTAAGACTTATCCCAAAGATCTCTTCCACGGTTCCGCCGCCACTGAACATCAATGCAAGTCCCATTCGCCTCCATAGCTTATGCCTTTTTCTTTACCTTTATCTGCAATAGGAGGAAATGCAACTAATAAGCAAAATGCTTAGTAAGTAAATCCTAAACTCACAAATCCATGCTATCAACAATAAACATGTTCATTTCAAAGAATGCTTACTTCCAAAATACATGCACATGGGAAAACTTTCATATTCTTATCATGCTCAATCATGTTGAAAACATTACTCGCATAAAACATTTGTAACCTTAACATGCTCATACATTAAAACACTAACCTCCTTACTCTTACTCCTTATCATGCTTGCAAAGTATCAATGTGAACTTATTGAAATAAAGACATGTACTTAAAGCTAAAACACTCGTAAATACTTATATACACGAAAATAATATTCAACTTTATTTAGGCCTTGACATTGTACCATGGTATCAATGTACCAATTGCGCGCTTCTCTAATAGGTTGTGGGGTAGCTAGTCACCACACCCTATTAGAGCTTCTTTCTATCTTTCGATGGGCCTTCCATTTGCCCGGTACATGTCACTTTCTGAAAATAAAATACTTTCTTACTTACCGTACTTATACTTATCAACTATCTTACTTTTGCATAAATTTTGCACTTAAAACCCTTTGCCTTTCTTACTTGGGACTTTCATCGAGCACCTTGCGTGCCCTTAATCCCAACCTCATTTTTTGGACTCTTCACAAATTAAATCTTATCATGCTTAGCTTACATACACCAAATCTAAACCAATTAAATTTCTATCATGAAAAACATGCATCTTTAAGAACTTAAAACACACGCTAACCATAATCTTAATGCATGCATCATAAAACATGATTCTACAACAAGATCTTACATACGAAAACTACTCCTATTGCAGGTGAGTGATCTACTTACCCTTATCTTGAAGAAAACTCACTAAATCGAGGTATAAACCTAGCGTAGAACTCCTTTCTTCTTCCTTGTGAGAAACCTCCACTCTTTGGCCCTAGGGAGAAACCCTAGATTCTCTCTACTCAAGGGGAAAGAGAAGAAGAAGAAGAACTCCTTGGCTTCCTCTGTTTTCGCAACCCCTCCCTCGCCCGCTTCTCGCACGCAGCTGCCAAGAAGCCCTAAACCCACTTACGTGACTTAAGCGGGGTTAATATACCTCTTCAAGAAACGGGCTAAATCAACTATAACATTATTTCGCTTCATCCTTTTCTGTGCTTGATACCCTTGCCTAGTTGGTTATCCGGACTTGCTTAAGGCCTTCTTTACCTTGTGGTCGCGGGATCAAACCCCACCCAACCCCTTATTTTTTTTTCTTTTTATTTTTAATCCAAAAAAATGCTATAAAATTTTGAAAAATCCCTAATAATATCAGAAAATTATTGGGTGTTACAATCCTCCCTACCTTATAAAAAGTTCGTCCTCGAACTTAGAACAGCTCTGGATACCTTTGCCTCATGCTATCTTCTGATTCCCAGGTTGCCTCTTCATACTTCTGATTCAGCCATAAAACTTTTACTAGTGGTACCACTTTGTTCCTCAGCTTCTTATCTGCTCGATCTATTATCTGAATAGGTCGACTTTCATAACTGAGATCTTCTTGCACTTGTACCATCTGTGGCTCAATCACTTGGTTAGCATCTGGAATATGCTTCTTTAACATTGAGACATTGAACACATTGTGTATTGCTGACATCTCTGAGGGTAGCTCCAACTCATAAGCTACTTTGCCAACTCTTTTTGTCACTGGGTAGGGTCCTACGTATCGAGGACTTAGCTTGCCTTTCTTGCCAAATCTCATCACACCCTTCATAGGAGCTACTTTGAGGAAAACTGTATCCCCAACTTCAAACTCTAACGGCCTACGGCGTACATCGACGTAACTCTTCTGCCTACTCTGAGTAGTCTCTATCCTCTGACGGATGCTCTTTATAGCTTCTGTGGTATCATTTATAAGATCAGTCTGTGACCCCATTTCCTTCTTCTCACTGCCTTCATACCAACAGAGGGGAGATCTACACTTCCTACCATAAAGAGCTTCATAGGGTGTCATACCAATAGTGGCTTGGTAACTGTTGTTGTAGGCAAACTCAGCTAAGCATAAATACTTGCACCAACTGCCCTTGAAGTCCAATGCACAAGCTCTGAGCATATCTTCTAGAACTTGATTCACTCTCTCTGTCTGTCCATCAGTCTGGGGATGGAAAGCTATGATGAATTTCAGTTTGGTGCCTAACGCTGTCTGTACGGACTCCCAAAAGTGTGAAGTGAAACGACCATCCCTATCAGAGATAATGGTCTTCGGAACTCCGTTTAGTCGGATCACTTCCTGCACATATAACTGGGCTAACTTTTCAATTGAGTAAGACACTCTGATTGCCAAGAAGTGGGCATACTTGGTCAATCTGTCTACTATCACCCAAATAGCGTCATAGCCATTAGTTGTCTTTGGTAGATCAACTATGAAATCCATGGCTATGTCTTCCCATTTTCACTCTGGAATCTGAATGGGCTGTAGGGCACATCCTGATCTCTGGTGTTCTGCTTTAACTCTCTGACATGTCAGGCAGGTGCTGACATACTTAGCTATATCTCTCTTCATCCCTGACCACCAAAATATTCTTTTCAAATCCTGGTATATCTTAGTGGAACCAGGATGCATTGAGTAAGGAGTTCCATGGGCTTCTTCAAGAATCTTCTTTCTCAACTCTTCATGATTGGGGACACATAAACGGTCACCATAGTAGAGTATCCCACTGTCAGATACTCTAATCTCTTTACTTTCTCCTTCTTGTATCTCTTGCTTGACCTTTGGATATCAGAATCCTCAGCTTGCTCTTTCTGTATATCTTCAAGCAAGGTTGACTCTAGTGTCAATAGAGCTAACTGCCCATAAATGATCTCAACTCCATAATCTACTATTTCCTTCTGTAATGGTGGTGATAATGGTGACAAGGACATCAAGGTGGCACAAGTCTTTCTACTTAGTGCATCTGCTACTTTATTTGCCTTACCAAGGTGGTAAAGGATCTCACAGTCATAATCCTTCACTAACTCAAGCCACCTTCGCTGTCTCATATTGAGGTCTTTCTGAGTGAAGAAATATTTCAGACTCTGGTGATATGTATAAATCTTGCACTGCACTCCATACAGATAATGTCTCCATGTTTTTAGGGCGAAGACTACAGCTGCTAACTCCAGATCATGAGTGGGGTAATTCTTTTCATAATCCTTGAATTGCCTGGAAGCATAAGCTATGACTTTGCCTTCTTGCATAAGTATGGCTCCAAGTCCTAGCTTTGATGCATCACTGTATATATCATATCTCTTATCACCTTCGGGTACTATAAGGATAGGAGCGCTTGTCAGTCTCTTCTTCAACTCAAGGAAACTCTGCTCA
The DNA here is from genome assembly GCA_024364735.1 of Boesenbergia rotunda. Lineage (NCBI taxonomy): Eukaryota > Viridiplantae > Streptophyta > Magnoliopsida > Zingiberales > Zingiberaceae > Boesenbergia > Boesenbergia rotunda. Next base: position 166,866 of record JAGFNQ010005213.1, on the reverse strand, counting down.
CAGTCTTCAATCCACTCATACTTCTTATTCTTTCTGGTAAGGGCTGTAAGTGGAGAAGCTATCTTTGAAAAGTCCTCTACAAACCTTCTGTAGTACCCTGCCAAACCTAGAAAACTTCTGATCTCACTGACATTCTTTGGTCGACTACAGTTACTGACTGCTTTAATCTTGGCTAGGTCTACCATAATACCTTCCTTGGAAATGATGTGGCCTAGGAAGGTCACCTGGTCAAGCCAAAACTCACACTTTGAGAATTTGGCATACAACTCCTTCTAATGTAAGGTTTGCAATATCATCTTCAGGTGTTCGTCATGTTCTTCCTGAGTCTTTGAATACACTAGGATATCATCAATAAAGACAATGACAAACTTGTCCAGAAAATCCTTGAACACTCTATTCATTAGATCCATAAACATCGCAGGGGCGTTTGTCACTCCAAAGGGCATGACCACAAACTCGTAGTGCCCATATCTTGTACTAAAAGCAGTCCTTGGCACATCACTCTCCTTCATTTTGAGTTGATGGTAACTTGATCGCAGATCTATTTTGGAGAACACCGTGGCTCCCTTCAACTGATCGAATAAATAATCTATCCTTGGCAAGGGATATCTGTTCTTGATGGTTACCTTATTCAAGGCTCGATAATCTATGCACATTCGCATGGATTCATCTTTCTTCTTGACGAACAACATAGGAGCTCCCCAGGGTGAATGACTAGGGCGGATGAAACCCTTGTCGAGCATCTCTTGTAACTGTTCTTGCAGCTCTTTCAGTTCTGCTGGTGCCATGCGATAAGGTGCCTTTGAAATTGGGTTGATTCCTGGAACCAACTCAATTTCAAATTCAATTTCTCGATTGGGAGGGAGTCCTGGTAACTCTTCAGGAAACACCTCCGGATAGTCACAGACTACCCGTACCTCTTTTTACTTTAACTCTTCTCTTTGCCTTGCATCTACTATATACGCTAATAACCAGAACATCCATTATCTAACATTCTCTGAGCTTGTAAGGTAGATAAGAACCTTTTTGTCTTTCTCTTTGGGTCTCCAATAAACTCAAATGGAGGTTCTGCTTCTGGTGTGAACTTGACTTTTCTTTTGCGGCATTCATTAGAGGCACTATACTTGCTCAAGAAATCCATCCCTAAAATGATCGAAATCCTTCATCTCAAGGACTACTAAATCACTATAGAGCTCTCGGTTGGAAATTTGAATTAATACAGCTCGTAGCCACTGAGTAGATGTCATGACCTCTCCCAAAGGTAAGGTTGTTAAGAACTTCATCGTTCAACATTTCTGGTGGCCTTTGTACTGTTTAAGTAGTGCTCAGTGATCAAAGCACTACTTATCAGTTCTTCGGAGGGTTGCGGCCTCTTAACACCGCTGGCCACATTTAACGCTATCTCAGGCCTTCACATTTTCAACATTAGTCTGACTCTTTCTTTTTCAGTGCTAACTAGCTCTGGGCACGGATGAGCTAACCGCTTAAACATCTTCACTGCTTCGTCCACGGATAGTTCTCCTTGTCTAGACTCCATGAATTCATCATAGTGCTTGTTGGTTACTCGCATGTGAAAGTATTCTTCGAAGAACTCAGTCTCAAAGTCAGCCCATGTCATCTGGCTGACATTTCTCTTGGCCTTGACTCTCTCCCACTATATTCTAGCATCTCCCGTAAGGTAGAAAAATACACACTTTATCTTCTCTACTTCAGGCCAGTCCAGTAGCTCTACTATGCTTTCTAAAGACTTGAACCATGCTTGAGCATCCCATGGTTCGGTTGTGCATGAGAAGTTCCCTGGCTTCAATATCTTCCACTAGATGAGGTATACTTCTTGTCGTACCCCCCTTGCCGGGACTACAGATGTAACCGATGGATCTTCGATCACAACTGGTGCTACTATATTCTCCACCGGCGGAGTAATGGGAGCAGCCTGCTGGTTAGCCATTAAGGTGGTAATAACTTGCTGTTGTTCTGTTAACTATTTCTGTAACTGCGCCACCACCTCTAAGAGATTTGGTGGTGGTACTGACTCTGCCTTTTACCCTCTAGAAGCTCGTCCTCGTTTTGAGCCTTTCTAGGACGTCAACTTGTCATTCTCTTACTATTATCTCATAAAGAGAATAATGACATTACTTCACTAAGGACATTACATTACTTCACTATCATCATTCTCATATCATCATACTCATATCATGATATGTCATATCATGTCATCTTACTCATATAACATATACTGATCATGCACATAATAACATATAATAATACTAACATACTTCCTTATCTTTCACTTATTGATACTAGCAGTCAATAATGAAAAGTATACAAAAACTACAACATATGAACTTCTTACTTGGCAGGCGGCAGGATTGATGCTTGATGTCAGTGTGGCGGAGGGGTGGAACCTTTCGCTTTGATACCACTCTGTGACGGCCCGCCTCCTTGGCTTCTCTCTCTCTTCCTTAAGGCGGGCGCCACATTTACTTAACCTTAACTTTACATTATTCTTAGCCTTAGGTTACAACTACTTGACTTCCCTTAACTTGCTCTGATTTTTTTTCTTTTTTTTTTCAAAAAAACAACTTTTAAAAAAAACTTTCATTTTTATTTGCTTTGCAAGGATTTGACCCCTAGACCTCTTAGTTGTAAAACTAAAGCACTAACCATCTGCTCTACAACACTTTCTTTTCAATGGTACCAGTCGACTGCTAGATAGCCAGTCGACTGGTATCGGCCACAGAAACTTTCTGTGCCCGGCACCAGTCGACTGGCCTCATGGCAGTCGACTGGTGCATCGAACAGGAGGTTCTGTTCGATATCACAGTCGACTGGTTCTGAACCAGTCGACTGGCACGCCTGAAAACTACAGTTTCAGACCTGAGAACTCCTTCCAAGGGTCCATAATTCATACTCTTCCAATGCACATAATGAAACAACTCCAAAACTAAACTCCATACTAGTTTTATAAGCATCTTAACAACTCAAAATGAATCTAATAACTTGAAATTAGGATTTCTACGAAATTTAACAAACTTATCAAAACACATGCAATCCCTACTAACTTTGTACCCAACTTTGACTCCATGTAAAGTTTAAATAAGGTGATCACATTCTACCAATCCAAAACATCAACCATGAGTTTCTATAAATCAAAACGCCTCTAAGACTTATCCCAAAGATCTCTTCCAGGGTTCCGCTGCCACTGAACATCAATGCAAGTCCCGTTCGCCTCCATAGCTTATGCCTTTTTCTTTACCTTTATCTGCAATAGGAGGAAATGCAACTAATAAGAAAAATGCTTAGTAAGTAAATCCTAAACTCACAAATCCATGCTATCAACAATAAACATGTTCATTTCAAAGAATGCTTACTTCCAAAATACATGCACATGGGAAAACTTTCATATTCTTATCATGCTCAATCATGTTGAAAGCATTACTCGCATAAAACATTTGTAACCTTAACATGCTCATACATTAAAACACTAACCTCCTTACTCTTACTCCTTATCATACTTGCAAAGTATCAATGTGAACTTATTGAAATAAAGACATGTACTCAAAGCTAAAACACTTGTAAATACTTATATACATGAAAATAATATTCAACTTTATTTAGGCCTTGACATTGTACCATGGTATCAATGTACCAATTGCGCGCTTCTCTAATAGGTTGTGGGGTAGCTAGCCACCACACCCTATTAGAGCTTCTTTCTATCTTTCGATGGGCCTTCAATTTGCCCGATACATGTCACTTTCTGAACATAAAATACTTTCTTACTTACCGTACTTATACTTATCAACTATCTTACTTTTGCATAAATTTTGCACTTAAAACCCTTTGCCTTTCTTACTTGGGACTTTCATCGAGCACCTTGCGTGCCCTTAATCCCAACCTCATTTTTGGGACTCTTCACAAATTAAATCTTATCATGCATAGCTTACATACACCAAATCTAAACCAATTAAATTTCTATCATGAAAAACATGCATCTTTAAGAACTTAAAACACACGCTAACCATAATCTTAATGCATGCATCATAAAACATGATTCTACAACAAGATCTTACATACGAAAATTACTCCTATTGCAGGTGAGTGATCTACTTACCCTTATCTTGAAGAAAACTCACTAAATCGAGGTATAAACCTAGCGTAGAACTCCTCTCTTCTTCCTTGTGAGAAACCTCCACTCTTTGGCCCTAGGGAGAAACCCTAGATTCTCTCTACTCAAGGGGAAAGAGAAGAAGAAGAAGAACTCCTTGGCTTCCTCTATTTTCGCAGCCCCTCCCTCGCCCTCTTCTCGCACGCAGCTGCCAAGAAGCCCTAAACCCACTTACGTGACTTAAGCGGGGTTAATATACCTCTTCAAGAAACGGGCTAAATCAACTATAACATTATTTTGCTTCATCCTTTTTTGTGCTTGATACCCTTGCCCAGCTGGTTATCTGGACTCGCTTAAGGCCTTCTTTGCCTTGTGGTTGCGGGATCAAACCCCACCCGACCTCTTATTTTTTTTCTTTTTATTTTTAATCCGAAAAAATGCTATAAAATTCCGAAAAATCCCTAATAATATCAGAAAATTATTGGGTGTTACAGTTCACTTTTCACATAGTGTCAATGGCAAGATCTACAAGCCCTTCTGCCATGTCTTGACCGAGTTCTTTGGGTTTAGAGGTATTCACACAACTAGAGGTCAGGTGCGTCATCTGTCTAAGGACTACGATCAGGTGGGAGCATGACAGCTGTCCTTGGCATGGATTGAGTGTCGGCAGGGGGACATGGTCGGAGACAACGATCTGATTCTTCCAGTTCTGATGAGGAGGCTGCGCCTGCTGCTGGAGTTACACTGGAGGAGTTCGCTCTACTACGGGCCGACATTCATCGACTGAGGGAGGACTTCCATATATTTCAGCAGCAGCAGGTTGCCACTCAGGAGGAGGTTCATAGCCTCACGCAGTTCTGTCAGGGGTTTCAACGGCAGCAGGACGAGATGTAAGCGATTATGCAGAGCTGGAACCTGATGTATCAGGCCCCTCCTCCTCCTCCTCCTCCTCCTCCTCCTCCAGGCGGCGACGACATGTAGTTAGTTTTATTTGATGGTTTTAGTGTTGAGAGTGCATGACTTGATTTTATATTGATCTCTCAAACACTTATCTGGGTTATGTAATATTTGATGACTTCGGGGCCATGACCCTTGTGACTTCCTTATGCTTTATTTTGAGTTATGTATGAAACTTTGAATTCATGTTTTTATATTGCTTTTATGAATTTTCAGTTCATAATTTGATTATTGAAATAATGCTTTATTGATATCATGAAATGTAAGAAAAGGTTGATAAATGCATATGTATCTAAAGACAAGGGATAAGAAGAGGGGAGGTTGTATCATCTTGAGAATATATAAAGGAAAGGGAGGAGATTTGGAAACAATTCTAGGGTTGAAATGGTCTAGGATAGGTTTGGCAAACACATAAAATCAAATGTAGGCTTGAAACTTGATACATATTGATACATCTTGAAAGAATTGGAGTTTGTACCAAAAGTCAAGCATATTTGGTGTTTTTCACGAAATCATATTTTTCTAGGGTAGATTATATCCTAACAAATATACTTGCAATGTTTTACATTTTTCCGAATTTTATGGAATTTTCTAGGAGTTTCTGAATTTCGGCTGGAAATTCAGAAATAGGTTGTATCAGTCGACTACCCTTGGGGCAGTCGACTGATGTTTCGGTAAGTTTGCGTAATGAAGGGACCAGTTGACTGATGTTGGATTAGTTGACTTGTTAAATCCGACATTTTTATTCTACTCCAGAAAATTTTTCAGAAAACACCCTAGGGTGTACGGGCTCTTAGACAAAATTTTAAGGAGTTAAATGGAATAAAACCAAACCTTAAAGGGGTTGTTTGCGAAAATGTTCAAATATAGCGGTGATCTTGCAATTAGATGAAAATGAGTTGGACTAAAATGCAAAATGCTCATTACTTATATTCTTTAACCTAAAACCCATTCGCTGCCTCGCCTCTCTCGACCGAGCCCTAAGTTTCCTCCCCCGCCGACTCCATCTCTTATCTCCGCTCGGGCGCAGCCGCAAACAGCCAGACCCGCCGACCCGACTTCTTCTCTCCGATCCTCTGCTGTTCTTCGCAAACCCTAGCGGCTCCAAGCGATCGACCGACCCCCTCCACCTCTCCTTCCACTGCCCTCGATCGTTGGCGCCGACTTCTCGTCCCTTAGCGGCTTTGCCACATAGCTACCCCCAGCGAAACCAGCGCTCTCCATTTGATCCTCATCCCAGGATCAACCTGCTGTGCTAAGGTGATCCAGAGTGGTCTCCTCTCGCAAGGCTTGCTTTAGTCAATCTACATCAAGCGCCGATGGTTGATTCTTGTCTTTCGCTGACCATGGAGGGGTTAGTAATCGATTTTGGGATGTTTAGGTATTTTCCTTGAGTGTACCAAATGAATTTGCTTCAATCTTCTTGGATCGCATTGATTTGGTCCCTGTGGCAGAACCGTCGTGGTCTGATCCAAGGTCATCTTACTTCGCGTGGCAGATTTGGACCTAGCTCGATCAAGGTCAACTGGAGTTAGAGGGTGATTTTGTGGTGGAGCTGTGGAAGATCCCTGCCGTGAGCTTCATTGATTTGTGGAGTTATTTGGCTCAGCTTTGATTGCTGTGAAGGCCTGCCAATAGAGGTAATGAGTTGTTGTGGATGAAGTGGGGTTCGCCCATTTTTGCATACGAGCTTTGCTATTTTGTTCTGGTTCAGATTTCTGAGTTTTGTAAAATCTGGTAAGGCTTGAATCTGTTCAATATTGATCTAGGGTTTAGAATCAAGAGTATTGATATGCTACCGTGAGGTGGACTCTTGTTTTAGAAATGATTTCTCTTAGATTTAAATTAAATGTCATGTTCTGGATTTTCCTTTTGGTTTTGGATTTGATTTCGTGTCTTGGGTTTGAGCTTTTGAGAAGATACTGCGTGGTGTTACATACTAAATCAGTGATATGGATCTTTAGTAGTTTGGATTGGATTATGGGTTTGTTCTCCTCCTTGTGATCATTGAATGGAAATGGAGCTAGGTTAGTGAGTTATCTAATTTTTGTGAATGATAACTTTGGGAGTTTGGTTTTGAAATTGGATGTGTTGTCCGAGCTTTTAATCATGTTATTGGAATGTTTGATCTTGGTGGAAATCCTATGGGGAGTTGATATTAGCTTGATGTTTAGATCTTGTGATTGCTTGATTATGATGAGAGTTGTGTTTTGATATTGACCCTGGATAGAAGTTTGGTCTCTTGGCTATTTTGTAAGAGTATGTCTTGTTGGATTTGAATTAGTTAAATCCTCAAGGTGGCGGATCTGTCTTGTTTTGGAAGGGTAATTAGGAATCTTTCATTTAATTAGAAATAATTAAATAGAAAGAAATGGATTTGGTTAACCCTAGAACGGATTAGGGATTAATTAGCTAATTATCTTTATTTGTAATAGCTAATTAAATCTATCCCCTGATACAGGGACTTGATTTGCTTTACGGTTGCGGATTATATTGGACGGGTGATTCTCCCCTTTCGATACCGACTACTACTCTTGGAGGCGGGTACCCTTTGACTTATCTCTTTTGATATTGTCATGTGATTATGCATAGACTGTTATAGATAGCAGTAAGATTATACGCTATCCCTGTTTATTATGCCTGTTCTGGATACTTGTTGTTTATCCCTGGTTATTATGCCTGTTCTGGATACTTGTTGGTTATCCCTGTTTATTATGTCGGTCCTAGATACATGTGATTTATCCCTGAGTTATTATATTGTAGTTCCATACAGTCTCAGGTATTGTCATATATATATGTATGCTTAGAGATCGTGTTGTATCCCCTGTCTTTGACCTTGAGGGATCTGTAGTTTTTAGCCAGTATACCTTGTAGGTTACCTGTATTTCCTGTTGTAGGATTTCAGACTGAGACTTAGTATACTGAGGACTTGGGGAGGGAGGTATGTGTATCTATCATACACCATCCTTGCATTGTTGCATGCCGGCGATCAGTGACTCCCTTGTGGTTGAGCCTAATCGTCTTCCGGCACATGATATGCACACACGGCCACTCATGGGTTAGTGGATACCGCTAGGTGTGTGCATTTGCTCTGTATTGCTCCGCTCGTCCGCTCAGGGGTAGTGGTTTCAGAGCGTGGTAGCAAGCAGGGATCCCTTCTCTACCCATAGACCAGAGAAGATGAGAGAGATATCTCCCCCATATATACATAGGGCGGAGCGATAGCTCCACCAGCATCCTGTCCACTCGGTCACTCAGGAGCAGTGATGGCAGAGTGCTGACAGTGTCACAGCTCTACTTCACTCGGCCGACACAGTATCGCCTGTCTCGGTGGCTTGACTGGAGTTAGGGGGTGACCATGGCATTGCACCATGTGCATATTTTGCATCGTGCATTGTTTGCTGCACTTGATTGTCGCACTTATTTGACATGCATATTCTGGAGACTTGTTATCTGAGATTATATGTCTTTTGATATTCCCTTGGTACTTATTACCCTCTTTCCAGGTTGGATGGATTCAGGTATGTACTTACCCAGTATTTTCAGTTCCAGTCTTTCCCTATTGTTGTTATGAGACTGTATTAGCTGAACTCTTGTTGTTAGTATAACTTTCTATGCATATCTGTTGGGTATTCGCTGAGCTATGAACTCACCCCGTTGCCATACATTTTATTTCAGGTTGATGCCTGCCAGGAGATCCCTAGCAGCCAGTCCCCCAGCTCCAGAGGAGCCCTGCTTGGTTTTTTTTATATTTACGTTGTTTTGGTTATGGACCTTGTAGTATACATTTTGCTTCCGTTGCCAGGTTTCGAACATGTATTCATGTTTTATTCGATGGTATTGTACTTTTGAGTCCTATGTTGGACTTCGTGGGGTTTTGGCTTTGTTCCTGCCCCCTGGCAGCTCAGGTGAGATCGTATTTTGGTTTTACGATAGTTATAGTCTTATAACTGCTATTTCTGCATGGATTGGAGGCCTGAGGCCATTTAACTGCGTGGTTGTGAAATATTTATCTGTGTGGTTGTGTAAATTGTCCGCCAGACAGGGGAGGTGCTGTCCGATTTTATATTGGAACAGCGGCTCCTGGGTCTCGGGGCGTGAACATGACTGATGTTGGATTAGTCGACTGATCTTTCGGATTTGTGATTTCTGAGGGGGTTTTCAGAAATAGGATGAGTTCTTTTTGACACTAGGGTTAGGATTGCTTGGGGCAATTTTTTTGATGGTGTCAAAGGGGGAGAATTTGTGGTGTTAAGTTAGGTTTAACTTAACTTAGTGTTATGGAAAATTGAAAATTATGGGGAGAGCATAGGTTAAGGGAGAGGACATGTGTATGTCTCTTAAGTATGCTATGCTTTTAATTTTCAATTGCTATTGTTGTTGTTTTACCTAACTTAAACATATTGTCACATATCAAAAAGGGGGAGATTGTTGGGGCAATCAGCCCAAGTATGATCTGGAGGATCATGGGTTTTGATGTGTGTGTCAATATGATTAAGTTAGGGTTTGTTGTTGGTCTAATATATGTGTGTGAGTGTGCAAGTTTGCAGGTACACATAGACTTGGTTGGATGCCTTCAGGTGAAGGGTGGCATAGAGGCAAGCCGTGGGCTTGTGTGCGCATCCGAGGGACAATGGACAAAGCAGGGATGATGAGCCAAGGAAAGCGGACTTTAGGGCGTACGTGAACGATGACATAGAGGCAAGCCATGGGCTTGCGTGCGCATCTGAGGGACGAGGGCCAAAGTCGAAGAAGGCTTAAAGGCGATAGATCGAGGCTGCTGGAGCAGAAACGATGAGATGAGGGGTGCGGACTTCGAGGCATGTGTGAAGGATGGCTTGGAGGTAAGCCGAAGGCTTGCGTGTGTTAGTGATATGAGAGAAGTGTTCTAAGGCAATCGCCTTATGATTGTAATCATTTATTTTAATAAATGAATATTCACTATTTGAGTATACATGTTTGTGTATTTGATTGAGATCTTAAACTCATTTACTGAATGTCCGCAACACAATTCACAGCATGAGAGAATTTGTGATGAATTCACAACTAGTGATTATCTCTACATGTGCAATTGTGAAGTATTGAAATTGTCCCTAGTCGATGAATTGATAAATACGGACACTATCAATTCTGTTGAGACTAGCATGGGTTATTCTCTAATCAGCTGATTCTCACTGGCTGGTGACATTGAGATGTCCGGAGATAAACATGAATGCTAGTTAAGGGAACTAGTTCATTGGAGTGACTGGCTGTAAAACTTCATATGGTAGTCTACATATAGATATGTCAATGAAGTTCTTACTGCAGCTTAAGTGCGATGTTCCTTTGACTTGCGGTGTTCAAGTCATCTTGGTCATGGAGACTTATACTTTGACATCTTAAGCAAGCATCTCCAAGGAGGTGTGGACCCAAGATGATTGGGTATAAGCCGAAATGCCCGAAGATGTTTGAACAGCCTACAAAGGATTCACCACTCCTTGCGAGGAGATGTATACCCGAGGCCTATCGTCGGATTGTTACTCGAAGCCTCTGGCCAGAGCATGACATGTTCAGAGTATGAATCTCTTAAATACATGAGAGTAATTAGAATCCGTAGGACGAGAAAACGTTACTTGGGCTAGGTGTGACGTAGTCAGCCTAGTGGGGACTGACACACATAGACCATGTCCTCAACCAAGTGGGTATAAGATGGTGAAGGGAATAGGGCACAATTCATTATAGCTGCTGAAGGGTTTCAGAATTATTTCTGAGATCAACCGTTGATTTTTCGATTAATTGGGGATCATGATGTACTACTAGGTGCCACTCATGATCGTTCTATAATTGATTAATTATAGACGACCAACATAAATCGAAAGTCAATTTAGTCACACGCACTACGAGTAATCCGAGGGATTTAAAACGAGTTGAAAATTGGATTTTTTTCAATCAAGAGAGATTAGGTTTGGTTGAGCCAAACGATAAGTCGAATCTGAATTTTTCAGAGACGCATCGGAAGCATAAAATGACTAAGTCTTTTGAAGACTTAATAGATGAATTAAATAAGTTTAATTCATTGGGGCGTGGCTTGGATGGGCCGGCCAAACAGGGCCTTCATCCTCTTTGCTTGGCCGACCACAACAAAGGGAGAGAACCAAGTTTTTGGTTCAATTTATAAAATAAACCAAGTGCGGTTTGTTTTATAAAATTATGGATGATATAAATTTTTATATATAATAAACCAAGGTATGGTTTATTTTTCCATGGAAATTAAAATGAACCATGGATTGGTTTATTTTATAAAATCAATCATGGATTGATTTACCATGATAAGGAAATTTATTCCATAAGAGAAAAGAGACTTGATTGATTTTTATCATTAATTAAAATATGATTTTAACCATGATATAAAATCAAACTTGGCATGATGGAATAAGTTATTCCATATTTGAGAGGCTTGATGGTTGAGAGGCCACTATATAAAGGACCCAAGGCAAGACTTGGAATATAATCGAAGTAATGAAGGTATAGACTCTCTCCCTCTCTTTCTCTCCTTCTCTTATCCCCTTCTTGTCGTGCACCGACCAGCCCCAAGAAGGATCTTTTGCCGACCACCACCTGCTGCCGGAGAAGGAAGCTCCGTCCATCCTTTTGTGGTTAGTCTTCCGACTTCTCTCTTAGTTTTTCTCATCGCGTTCTCGGAGAATCTAGTAGTTCTTGAGAACACGAAACTCGTGGCTTTGCGAAGTCATCCCGAAGATACTCGGCGTGGACGCGAATTGAGGCGGAGCTTCCAAGGGACGCTTACGGTTGGATCTCGTCCCTTCCTTCGAGTTACGCGAGGTAATACGTAAATTAGTTTACATTTCTGCAAAATTTTAAATATATGATCATGTCTACACAAGATAAAAATTGCATGCTTAGATGTGTGGTTAAATAATTTGAGAAATTATTTATGCTAAACCTTATGCTGCACGTAATTAATTTTAAAATTACGAACCCGCATCCATGTCAACATGCACCCGGTCCCAATAGTGGTATCGTAGCCAGGTGTATGTTCAACATAATCATATAATTATTTTTACGGAAAGCTTTGTCATGATCTCAATTTTGGAAATTTGTCCAATTATGGAAACTTTCTAATTATGGTAAATTTTCGATTTAGGAATTTTAAAGTTTGGAAATCCTCATGAAATTTCGCAAACTTTTGTAATATCTCTGTTTCTGAAATTTTATGATAATTGTGAAAACTTTCCATTTTGGAAACTTTCCAATTTTGGAAATTTCTAATTTTGAAAATTTCCTATTTTGGAAATTCCCCAATTTTGGAAAAAACGTAAGTTTTCTTTGTACCAGAAACTTATAATTATTCTGAAAACCTTTTATTTTTGGAAACTTTCCATTTATGGAAAGCTCGCAATTTTGGACACTTTCTTTCAAGAAAGTCTAGACAAATTATGGGAATATTAATTGGCATTTAAATTCATAATTGGAAATTAAATTATTTACAAAATTCTTTATTTTGGATTGAGCCTCGGGGAGCCGTCCAATTTAAAGTTAGTTATTTTAATTAAATTTTCTAAATTAAATTTAAACTGTCAAATTCTTATTTTGGATTGAGCCTCTGGGAGCCGTCCAAATTAAGTTATTGATATTAATTTTCCATAAATAAAATATGTGATCAAATCTTGAAAATTTTTGAGGTGATTCTCAAACGATAATTTCCTTATTTGATTTATGAGGTGATGCTCTTACATATTATTGTCTCCAAAATTAATTAGGGAAATGGTTTCCTATAGAGTATATTTCCTTAAATAAGATTTTCATGAAAATAATATGTGATTGAATTAAGGGAATCTGTCTCTTAATTTAATAAGATTTGATTTAGAGAAATCAAAATCTTAAACATATTATTTCCGAAATTAATTATGATAATTCAGGAAATTGTTTCCAAAACAATTCCTTGAATAAAGTATGAAATTAGAATTAGGAAATCCGGTTCCTAATTCAATTAATGAGACTTGATAAATTAAGTCACATACATACTTTATTAAGGAAATCGTTAGAACATGACATAATTATATGTCATGAATGTGCATAAAAGAAAAGGATGAGACCCAAAATCCCTTACCAAAATATTAAGGCCAACACCTTCCATTAATATGGTTAAAACTGGAGTTTTGTTTCTCGTTTGGGTTGATGGACACATCCATGCCCGGCTTGAATCTCAACATGTTCAAACCATGGAATTAGTTTATGATTAATATAGTTGGAGTCAGAGGTCAATCCTTAGTTTTGGTTGTTGGACACATCCAAGCCTGACTAATCGGTTGAATGAGCTCCAACCATATTAAAACTATTTCTTGATTAATGGGTCAGCATTAAGCTTGGAGCATCGATTTGTTGTGCCACAGCCAAGGTCGATGTAAAGAGAGGTGCAGTTGGGTGCTATGTATATTGTTGCATACTTGTTAATGAGTTAACAACCCAATGATTTATGCAAACATTCAATTAGTTGATAGCATAATGTGATAGTTACATATGTATAATATGTAATCGGTATAATTACCTACCTTCATAGCTAAGAATAACTTGATGGACTCTAGCCATGGTTGTTCTTATCTATGGTTGGATATCAACCTATTTGGAGATGTTCCTACGATCTCCCGAATTGATACAAAAGGATTATTCAATTCGAAAAATAAATAAGATTTAATTAATGTATATTGATGCATTCTTTATCATTCTTATCACATAACCTCAATTTGTATTTCTAGGATAATCACCTGATCATGTCTTCTCTGAATTTGCATTCCATTTTGGACACCAATAAGCTGACTGGGCCAAACTTCATGGACTGGTTTCGAAACCTGAGGATAGTCCTCAAGGCAGAAAAGCTTGCTTATGTCCTTGAAGAACAACTTCCCAACCATCCTCCTGAAGATGCAACTCCAGACCAGTTAGTGGCCTATCAGAAACATGTGGCCGATTCTGAACTTGCGAGTTGCATCATGCTGGCCGCTATGGTACCTGAGCTACAAAAGCAGCATGAGCATATGAATGCTCATACCATCATCTTCCATCTTCATGAGCTGTTTGACGAGCAGGCAAGATCCGAAAGGTTTGAGGTCTCCAGACTCCTCTTCACCCCTAAGATGCAGGAATGCACTTCTGTTTCACAGTTTGTGTTGAAGATGTTGGGGGTACATTGAGCGACTAGTCACACTCAGATTTATAATGGATCACGAACTAAGTATTTACTTAATTCTGCATTGTTTGCCCAAGAGTTACTCACAGTTTATGATGAACTATCGGATGAACAAACTGGAAACTACCATTCCTGAGTTGCTTAACCTGCTGAAGACTGTAGAGCCTTCTATAAAGCAGGATCAGAAGACATCACTATTAGTTGGTTCCTCAAAGAAAGGGTCTAAGAGGAAGCCCAAAGAACAAAATAAGGGAAGGAAGAAAAGGGCCAAAAAGATTGAAAATGCACCAAAAGGCACTTGCCATCACTGCGGCAAGGAGGGCCACTGGGGAAGAAACTGCAAGGTTTATCTTGAGTCCTTAAAGAAGAAGGCATCCGATGCCCCATCCTCTTCAGGTATCTTCGTTATTGAATGTCACTCTATTTCCTCGTACACCTGGGTAGTTGATACTGGGTGTAGCTCACACATATGTAATGACATATAGGGGCTAAGGAATAGAAGAAGACTCGTCAAGGGAGAAGCGAATTTGCGAGTTGGAAATGGAGCAAAGATTGCTGTTGTTGCCATCGGAACTTATTTGCTAAAGCTCCCTACTGGACTTGTCTTAGAATTGGATAATTGTTATTTTGTTCCTTCGTTAATAAAGAACATTGTATCTATTTCATGCTTGAATGAAAATGATTATCATTTAACTTTTAGTAACAATTGCTGTTACATAACTTTAAATGGTGTTCTTTATGGGACCGGAACTTTATGCAATGATATCTACACGTTAGATTTATCCGGTGACGTTTTCAATATCGAAGTTAGCAACAAACGTGCTCGAATAGATAATCAAATAGACTCCTATACGTGTTATTGTAGTCTTGGCCATGTAAGCAAGAAACGCATGACCAAATTACACCGATGTGGAATTTTGGAATCATTTGAACCTGGTTCATTTGACACATGCGAATCATGCTTAAAAGGCAAGATGACCAAATTACCCTTTTCTGAAAAAGGTAAACCAGTGGGAGAATTGCTTGGTCTAATACATACTGATGTATGTGGACCAATGTCAACTCTTGCACAAGGAGGCTATAACTACTTCATTACCTTTATCGATGATCACTCACGATTCAGGTATGTGTTCTTAATGAAACACAAATATGAAGCTTTTGAGAAATTCAAAGAGTTCAGAAGTGAAGTAGAGAAACAGCTTGGCAAAAGTATTAAGATACTTCGATCCGATCGGGGTGGTGAATACTTAAGTCAAGAGTTTCAATATTATCTTAGGAACAATGGGATATTGTCTCAATGGACTCCGCCATATACACCACAGCATAATGGTGTATCTGAGAGGCGTAACCGAACCTTGATGGACATGGTTAGATCTATGATGAATCATGCAACTCTTCCAAAATCCTTTTGGGGCTATGCGCTTAAGACAGCTGTTTACTTACTAAACAGAGTCCTGACCAAGGTAGTCTCTGTTGATGCAGTCTGACCCTGATTGTTGTTTTGGTGTTGACACTGATTTAAGTTTGATTCAAGTTTGGTTGAATTCGGGTTAAGTCTAGGTGGATCTGGGAGATCGCACGCTGGCATGGAAAAAGTCCTAACTTGGAGGGTTAGGTGAAAAGTCCTAGTATGGAGGGCTATGTTGGATGAAATCCCGGTGAGTGAAGCCGGGTCCTGGTGAGTGAAGCCAGGTGGTGGAAATCCTGACGAGTGAAGCCAGGTGGTGGAAATCCCGGTGAGTGAAGCCGGGTCCTGGTGAGTGAAGCCAAGTGATGGAAATCCCAGTGAGTGAAGCCGGGTCCTAGTGAGTGAAGCTAGGTTGAAATCTCGGTGAGTGAAGCCGAGTGACTGAAATCCTAGTGAGTGAAGCTAGGTTGAAATCCCGGTGAGTGAAGCCGGGTCCCGGTGAGTGAAGCCGGGTGATCGAAACCCTGGTGAGTGAAGCCAGGTCCTAGCTTGGAGGGCTAGGTTGAAGTCCCAGTGAGTGAAGCTGGGCATGGCACGAGTCAGAGAAGGGTTGGAGGCTTGTTCTCGTGACTTAGAGTGCATTTGGGCTTGCCTGGATCGGTCTGGTGACCGATCAGGGAAGTTGGCACGGTGCTCCTTCGTGGATCGGTCTGGTGACCGATCCAGCGATGACTGATCGGTCTGATGACCGATCAGGGAGTATGCGTTTCACTCACTGAATGGCTCCTGATCGGTCTGGTGACCGATCAGGGAGCTCACAAGTGGGTTGAGTTCCCTTGCTGATCTGCTCCTGATCGGTCTGGTGACCGATCAGGATCACTGTGCAGATCGTTCTGAAGAACGATCCAGCATCGCAGGTTCCTCTCTATGATCGATCAGAACGGAGCCTGATCTGTCTGGTCATGTCCTGATCGGTCTGGTGACCGATCAGGAGGCTCCCTGATCGGTCCGGTGACCGATCAGGGATCATACACTGGGTTTTGGGAACCTTACTGCTCGACTCCTAATCGGTCTGGTGACCGATCAGGGATACTGTTCAGATCGGTCTAGAGAACGATCAATTATCGCGAGATTCTCCTTATGACCGATCAGGATGGAGCCTGATTGGTCTGCGAGCAGCCTGATAGGTCTGGTGACCGATCAGGCTGGAGCCTGATTGGTCTGGGGACCGATCTGGAGTGTGCAGCAGAATGCTGGATTGGTCTGGGGACCAATCAGGAGTGTGCAGAAGACTGCTGGATCGGTCTGGCGACCGATCAGGAGCAGAACTTTAATTCAAATACGCTGTCAGAAGGGTCTGATCGCATCTGTTTTGCTCAGGATTTTTTCTGCTATCACTGATCTCATTTGATATTCATTTGCTAAACCTCTGATTGAGTGTGTAAGTGATAGGGATGGATTCAAACACTCAAGGAGGGTCAAAGAGAGGCTTTCTGTTGAGCAGGTTTGGCAGTTTTCCATCGCAGGTTACAACGGGCGCTGCTGGCAACGGCTGGAAGCTGACCTGGGGCTGGGGCTCGACTGAGGAGAGTTCAGTGAGTCCAGAGGAGGTCAGGGGTAGCTGGCTTGTTGCAGGTGAGCAGCTGGGAGCTGTGTGGAGCGTCTGTGGGTTAGCGATGGCAGCTAGGATAAGTGTGGGCTGGCGATGAAGAGAAGGAAGTTCTCTCTACTGCAGCAACACTTGATCCATCCTTAGCAATCACTCTGAGTCTTGAAGCTTCTGTAAACTTGATCATTCTTTGAAGCTTGAGAGACTTGAGCACTAAGAAGGACTCGTGGCAAGGCGATCAACAAGCAAACAAGGAAGAGCTGAGTGAAGGCTCTTGCCGAGGTTGTGCTGGGTTGTTGTTTGTGCTTGTAAGCGTTTCTCTTCATCTGCTTGTGCTCTGTGCTTTTCATTCTACATCAACTTGTTGAGACATTTTGTGGAGAGGTTACTCCACTGAGAAGGAGGATTTGATATTCGGATTTCTGGGGCTTGATCTGCCGACGATCAAGGGATCGCCCACCTTAAGGGCACGCCAAGGAGTAGGGGCAAGATATCCCCGAACCTTGTAAACGATCCTTGTTAGCGTTTTGGTTTGTGTTTCATTTCTGTAACTTGTTTTCTGTCTTGTATTTGTCTTCCGCTGCTAATCACTCAAGTGCAGAAATCCTTAATCTCAAAGAAATTGTGTCTGGCTATATTCACCCCCCTCTCTAGCCATCCAAGTTCCAACAGTCTCTACTACTCCATATGAGACGTGGAATAGTAAGAAACCTCATTTATCTCATCTAAAGATATGAGTTTGTCCTGCTTATGTAAAGCGAACTGTATCAGACAAATTGGATGCTAAGTCTGATAAATGTCTATTTATTGGATACCCTAAGGAAACGAAAGGTTACCAATTCTATCATCCCTTGGAACAAAAGGTGTTTGTTTTAAGGCATGCTGTATTTCTAGAAAAAGAATTTCTTTTACAAGAAAACAGTGGGAGTAGCATTGAACTTGAAGAAGTTCAAGAAACTCCAATAGACATTACAGAGACACCTAGTCAGACCCACAACCAATAACTCATAATGATGAGCTATCAGTTGAACCTAAAACAACACCAATTCTTCGTAGGTCTGATAGGACACGCAATATTCCAGAGAGATACGGATTTCTCATAAGTGAATCAAACGACGTGTTACTCATTAATGATGACGAACCTATCAGTTATGAAGATGTTCTGAAAAATTCAGAAAGGGATAAATGGCTTGAAGCCATGAAGTCGGAAATGGATTCCATGTACAAAAATCAAGTATGAGACTTGGTTAACCCACCTGAAGGGATTAAGCCCATAGGGTGCAAGTGGGTTTTCAAGAAGAAAACCGACATGGAAGGTAATGTTGTTACCTTTAAGGTTAGATTAGTGGCAAAAGGATATCGTCAGAAATAAGGAATTGATTATGACGAAACCTATTCGCCAGTAGCTATGCTTAAATCCATTCGGATGCTCCTGGCCATAGCAGCTCATTATGATTATGAGATATGACAAATGGATGTGAAAACAGCTTTCCTTAATGGAAACCTGCTTGAGGATGTATACATGATACAACCTGAAGGTTTCAAATCGGTTAATAAAACCAAAGTATGCAAGCTTCGACGGTCCATATATGGACTAAAGCAAGCATCCAAGAGCTGGAACATCCATTTTGATGAGACAATCAAAGAGTTTGATTTCTCACAAAATCCTGACGAACCTTGTGTGTACAAGAAGGTTAGTGAGAGTGCAGTCGTATTTCTAATATTATATGTCGATGACATATTACTTATAGGAAACGATATATCAGTCTTACAGTCAGTTAAAATTTGGTTGTCCAAAACTTTCTCCATGAAAGACCTGGGAGAAGCAACCTATATCCTTGGGATTAGAATCTATAGAGATAGACTAAAATGATTGCTTGGTCTTTCGCAGTCTACATATATAGACCGAGTGATAGAAAGGTTTAACATGTCGGAATCCAAGAAATGTTACCTTCCCATCAGGCATGGGATTAACCTTTCGAAGTCTATGTGTCTGCGCACAGAAGACGAGAGGATTTGTATGAATAAGATTCCTTATGCATCTGCGATAGGATCTATCATGTATGTTATGTTATGTACTAGGCCCGATGTATCATATGCTCTGAGCGTCACAAGCAGATACCAGTCTGATCCAGGAATGGATCATTGGGCGGCTGTCAAGACAATCCTCAAGTACTTAAGAAGAACTAAGGATGAGTTCCTAATATATGGAGAAGGTGATATGGAAATACGTGGGTATACAGATGCCAGTTTCCAGACAGATAAGGATGCCTCCAAATCTCAGTCCGGATACATATTTATTTTGAATGGAGGCGCAATAAGTTGGAAGAGTTCCAAGCAAGACACCGTAGCGGATTCTACCACGGAAGCGGAATATATTGCAGCTTCGGAAGCAGCAAAGGAAGCAGTCTGGATCAAGAAGTTTGTCTCAGAACTTGGTGTGGTTCCAACCATTGATGAAGCAATACCGGTTTACAGCGACAACAATGGAGCTATTGCACAAGCAAAGGAACCAAGGTCTCATCAGCGATCCAAACATGTGCTTCGCCGCTATCATCTGATCAGAGAGATTATAAGTAGGAATGATATACAAATTGAGAAAATTCCCACTGAAATAAATTTAGCGGATCCTTTAACTAAGGCCTTGCCTCAAAGCAAGTTTGAGGGTCATGTTAGAGCCTGTGGTATTGGGTACCGTAGCGATTGACATTAGGCCAAGTGGGAGTTTGTTAGTGATATGAGAGAAGTGTCCTAAGGCAATCACCTTATGATTGTAATCATTTATTTTAATAAATGAATATTCACTATTTGAGTATACATGTTTGTGTATTTGATTGAGATCTTAAACTCATTTACTGAATGTCCGCAATATAATTCAAAACATGAGAGAATTTGTGATGAATTCACAACTAGTGATTATTTACATGTGCAATTGTGAAGTATTGAAATTGTCCCTAGTCGATGAATTGATAAATACGGACACTATCAATTCTGTTGAGACTAGCATGGGTTATTCTCTAATCAGCTGATTCTCGCTGGCTGGTGACATTGAGATACCCGGAGATAAACATGAATGCTAGTTAAGGGAACTAGTTCATTGGAGTGATTGGCTGTAAAACTTCATATGGTAGTCTACATATAGATATGTCAATGAAGTTCTTACTGCAGCTTAAGTGCGATGTTCCTTTGACTTGTGGTGTTCAAGTCATCTTGGTCATGGAGACTTATACTTTGACATCTTAAGCAAGCATCTCCAAGGAGGTGTGGACCCAGGATGATTGGGTATAAGCCAATGTGCCCGAAGATGTTTGAACAACCTATAAAGGATTCACCACTCCTTGCGAGGAGATGTATACCCGAGGCCTATCGTCGGATTGTTACTCGAAGCCTCTGGCCAGAGCATGACATGTTCAGAGTATAAATCTCTTAAATACATGAGAGTAATTAGAATCCGTAGGACGAGAAAACGTTACTTGGGCTAGGTGTGACGTAGTCAGCCTAGTGAGGACTGACACACATAGACCATGTCCTGAACCAAGTGGGTATAAGATGGTGAAGGGAATGGGGCACAATTCATTATAGCTGCTGAAGGGTTTCAGAATTGTTTCTGAGGTCAACCATTGATCTATCGATTAATTCGGGATCATAATGTACTACTAGGTGTCACTCATGATCATTCTATAATTGATTAATTATAGGCGGCCAACATAAATCGAAAGCCAATTTAGTCACACGCACTACGAGTAATCCGAGGGATTTAAAACGAGTTGAAAATTAGATTTTTCAATCAAGAGAGATTAGGTTTGGTTGAGATAAACGATAAGTCGAATCTGAATTTTTCAGAGACGCATCGGATGCGTAAAATGGCTAAGTCTTTTGAAATCTTAATAGATGAATTAAATAAATTTAATTCATTGGGGCGTGGCTTGGATGAGCCTGCCAAAGAGGGCCTCCATCCTCTTTGCTTGGTCGGCCACAATAAAGGGAGAGAACCAAGTTTTTGGTTCAATTTATAAAATAAACCAAGTGTGGTTTGTTTTATAAAATTATGGATGATATAAATTTTTATATATAATAAACCAAGGTATGATTTATTTTTCCATGGAAATTAAAATGAACCATGGATTGGTTTATTTTATAAAATCAATCATGGATTGATTTACCATGATAAGGAAATTTATTCCATAAGAGAAAAGAGACTTGATTGATTTTTATCATGAATTAAAATATGATTTTAACCATGATATAAAATCAAACTTGGCATGATGGAATAAGTTATTCCATATTTGAGAGGCTTGATGGTTGAGAGGCCACTATATAAAGGACTCAAGGCAAGGCTTGGAATATAATCGAAGTAATGAAGGCATAGGCTCTCTCCCTCTCTTTCTCTCCTTCTCTTCTCCCCTTCTTGCCGTGCGCCAAGCAGCCCCAAGAAGGATCTTTTGCCGACCACCACCTGTTGCTGGAGAAGGAAGCTCCGACCATCCTTTTGTGGTCAGTCTTCCAACTTCTCTCTTGGTTTTTCTCGTCGTGTTCTCGGAGAATCTAGTAGCTCTCGAGAACACGAAACTCGTGGCTTTGCGAAGTCATCTCGAAGATACTTGGCGTGGATGCGAATAGAGGCGGAGCTTCCAAGGGACACTTACGGCTGGATCTCGTCCCTTCCTTCGAGTTACGCGAGGTAATACGTAAATTAGTTTACGTTTCTACAAAATTTTAAATATATGATAATGTCTACACAAGATAAAAATTGCATGCTTAGATGTGTGGTTAAAAATTTGAGATATTATTTATGCTAAACCTTCCACTGCACGTAATTAATTTTAAAATTACAAACCCGCATCCATGTCAACATGCACCCGGTCCCAACAGCATGTGCATCTGAGGGACGGGAGCCGAAGATGAAGAGGGCGTGAAGGCAATAGATCGAGACTGTTGTTTGAAGAGTTAACCAGGTCGTGAGGGTCTGAGTGTTGAGTGATTGTACTCGGGAACTAAGCCGGGAGGGTTCGAGTGCGGAGAGAAATATACTCGGGAAGGGTAACCCTAGGCTTAGGGACTAGTCGACTACCCCTAGGCAATCGGCTGATGTGGCCAGAATTCGAAAGGTCAGCTGTGAATTTCGTATTCTAGTGAGGCCAGTCGACTGCCCCAGGAGCAGTCGACTGTTAACGGTCACATTTCAGCCCGAGCTCTATTTAGGGAGCTCGTTTCAGGTCATTTTTCCTTGGTGAAACTTGCTTAGATAGAGCTGGTTAGTAGCCTATATTGCTCAGGTCGTGTACAAGTGTTGTGGCGAGGTTTCTCCACCCACAAGGAGCGACGAGATCTAGCCGGAGGTGCTTCGGGGAGTCATTCACTGAAGGATTAGGGATCGTCTACCTTACGGACTGCAGTGGAGTAGGAGCATCATCTCCGAACCACGTACATCGGTGTGTCGTTCTTATTCGTTGGTTTTTGTTTTTATTTAGTATATTCTGCTTGCGCACTAACGATTGTAGGAAGAAAATCGAAAGAAGCTATTCACCCCCCTTTAGCTTGACGGTCACGGTCCTAACAAACAATGCTAACACAAACCGTTTACGTGGTTCAGAGATAAAGCTCCTACTCCACGGCTGTCCGTAAGGTGGACGATCGCGATCCGTCGGTGGATGACTCCCCGGAAGATCTCCGACTAGCTCGTGTAGCTCCTATTAGGTGGAGAAACCTCGCCACAATCCGGACAACACTTCTGAGCACAAAGACTACTAATTGACCTTTAACCAAAGTCAATTTCGTCAAGAACCTTCAGCCAAAATCGAGCCCCTTTAAATAGTGCTCTAGGTTGATATGACCATTACTAGTCAACTGGTCCCACTCAAATTCGACCGTTACAGCTTAACGTTCAAATTTGAGCCACCATCAGTCGACTGCTCCAGGGGTAGTCGACTGATCTTTCTGTGGACTTCATCAGTCAACTGCCCTGGCACCAGTCGACTAATCCACTCCTACACCTAACGTTTTCCTTCCCGAGTACATTTCTCTCAGCACTCGAACCCTAGGATTTCCCGAGTGCATTTCCCTCAGCACTCGTCCCCTCACAACTCAGCTGACTCTTCATCCAGTAGCCTCGATCTACTGTCTTCAAGCCCTCTTCGACTTTGGCTCTCGTCCCTCGGATACGCACACAAGCCCACGGCTTGCGTCTATGCCACCCTTCACGTATGCCTCGAAGTCCGCTTCCTTCGGCTCATCGTTCCTGCTCCAGCAGCCTTGACCTATTGCCTTCAAGCCCTCTTCGACTTTGGTTCTCGTCCCTCAGATGCGCACACAAGTCCCCCGCTGACCTCCATGTCATCCTTCACGTATGTCTCGAAGTCTGCTTCCCTCGGCTCGTCGTCCCTGCTTTGTCCATGGTCCCTCGGATGCATGCAAGCCCACAGCTTGTCTCCCATGCCATCCTTCATCGGTCCCAAAGTCGTCTAGCTAAGTCTATGTGTATCCTGCAACCCCTGCACACTCACATACACATATTAAATATAAGGGTAAACCTAACTTAAACCCTTTGCCCAAACATCAAAACACATGGTCATTCCAGACTATAGATTGCCCCAACATAAAATATCTTCAAAAATCAATATCAATTTCCACGCCTACAACATCATCATGAACCCAGACCACTTCTGCATGTTCATTGCAACCTTCTGAATTACAAATATAACTTTGAAGATTTGTATCAACATCTACCATAGGTTGCGTTTTATACTTCGCTTATGCATCAGTGGTGATGATAATATGTCAATCACAATCATTTGGATCTTCAGCATAAAATACTTGCATAGTCTGAGATGCTAAAATATAAGGCTCTTGATGAGGCTTAACATCTTTAAAATTGACCAACATAAAATCATATTCATCCAATTTTAGTCATTTGCCTTTGGAGACCCACTCGCATTCAAACAAAGCAACCTTTCGACCTCCCCCATAATCCAACTCAATCACATTTTGCAAAATCCCATAATAATCAAGTTCGCTTAATGCTGGATTGTGATCTTTTATACTTGAATAACTTGAAGTAGTTGCCCTAACAGTTACATCACAATTTTGAGTTTTTCTCTTACGTTCCACTTCTTTTGTATGAAACCTAAATCCATTAACAAATTTATCATATTGTACCCCAATGATATTCGGGCCTCTAGCAAGTAATCTTAAATCATTTGACACCGGATCATCTTTTGGCAGATTTGGATCTTCAATCGATCATACAAGTAATATTTAATCAATTATATTTGGAAAAAATAATTAATATATATTTTTAATAACTATTACAATACAACTTACATGATTGACAAACCACGAGGCAAAAGTTTCACTATATATATGTTCAATTTGCTATAGTGGAAGACGGGAATAACTAACTTGCACAATTCCTCGATGTTCACTGCAAATTAGTAATTTTAATTTAATTTCCTAAATAATGACCAAACAGTTGTATATTTAATCACCATGAATTATATAAAAACATACTCTATATAAGATTGTATTTGATGGCAATTGAATAACACATATTGATGTGCCTTTTTTAATATCTCAATATCAAACATAGTTGCAATGGTCTTTCCAAGTGCATAACCAGGTATGTTAAACACATCTAATGCAAATGTTGAGTCAATATTTGCATTATCATTTCTTGTTGATTGGTTAAATATTGTCTCTATATAATCTGCTAAATATAAAGAGCAGAATGTCAAATATTCCTCAGCTATACCCTTCAGCAATAGATCCTTCTGGTTTATTTCTATTTCGAACATAGGATTTCAACGTCCCTAGGTACGTTATGTTAAAAACACAACAATTAGTATTATTTAACAAATAATATATTTTAAATAAATTAACATTAAAAAGATGTATATATTCCCTTTCAATTGGATATATCCAACGATAGTAAATTGGCCTAGCAATTATACTTCGATAGCCAAATGAATAGTTAGATGAATCATTATGCTAAAAAATAAAGGAGGAAAATTTTTTCCCAACTCACATAGGATCACTACAATATCTCTCCTCAGACAAGTCATATCCATAGGAGAAATTACTTTACTACATAACTCTCAAAAATATCTGCTTAATTTAATCAAAGGAGCCCGAACTGACTTAGATAAAGTTCTACATAGTGCTACTGGTAACAATTGTTGTATCAAAATGTGATTGTCATGACTTTTTAGACCAATTATTTTTGTCGATTTCATATGAACACGCTTTGATATATTAGATGCATAGCCATCTGGAACTTTAATTTTTTTAAAACCTTGCAAAATATACCCTTCTCTTTTGTTCCCCATTGAAAGCGATCCTGGAGGTAAATAAACTTTCTTTGGTCTTTCTCAATAGGATGAAGTGTTGTTCTTATCCCCATTTATTGTAAATCAAGTCATGATTTAAGATTATATTTCATTTTCCCTCCATATTCAACAATGTCCTACAAATAGATTCGCAAATATTCTTTTTAATGTGCATAAGGTCAAGATTACGGCGTATCACATTATCTTTCCAATAGGGCCAATTAAAAAAAATACTCAATTTTTTCTAATTAAATGGTATTGTTGATTTATCATTAATTGTTTTCCCAAATCTAAATTTCAAAATTTTCAACTCATCCATCACCATGTCTCCTGATAGTGTAGGTGGTGATCTTTCAAACTCTTCTGTGCCATCAAAAAATTTAGTATGTTTTCAAAACACAAGATCACTATTTAAAAACTTACGATGACACATAGCAGTATTTTTCACCATGTTTTAACCATTGTAAATGTGTAAATTTGTGACATACTGGGCATGCAAGCGATCTTTTAGTGCTCCATCCTGATAAGGTTGAATATCCAGGAAAATCACTTATTGTCCACAGTAATGCGGCATGCAATTGAACATTTTGTTTAGTTGATGCATCATATGTTTGCACTCCTGTCTCCCATAAATCCTTCAAATCTGTAATAAGAGGTTGCAAGTATACATGGATGTTATTTCCGGAAGCAGATGGTCCGGGTAGCAATAGTGACAACATAAAGTATGGTTGCTTCATACACATCCATGGAGAAAGATTATATGACATTAAAATGACCGGCCACGTAATATGTGCCACACTCATATTTTTGAATGGATTAAATCCATCTGATGCAAAACCAAGCCTTATGTTCCTAGGATCCTTTGCAAATTCTGGGTTCTTATGATCAAATGTTTGCCAAGTAGGAGAGTCAGCTGGAAGTCGCATGTAACCATCCTTTATGCGAGATTTAGAATGTCATCTCATATGAGATGCTATTTTGGATGACATGAACAAACGTTGTAATTTACACTTTGGAAAATACCACAAAATCTTACATGTAATTTTTCTCTTTTCACTGGTAGAATCATTTTCAGATGTTTCCCATCTTGACTCATTACATGTTTCACATTGAATTCTTTCTCTGTCCAACTTCCAGTACAAAGTACAATCATTAGGACAAGCATCAATCTTTTCATAACCAAGTCCAATTTGTTTTATCAATTTCTCTGCTTCATAGTATAACTTAGGGAAATGATCCATTGCATTGGGAAATGCTTCTCTCAAGAAATCTAAAAGCATATCAAAAATCTTATCATCGCCGGCTGCCCGCCATTGGATTTGGGATTTGGGGTGGCTTTCTTGAAGCAAGGGACCTTTCTCGGTATTCACTGGGAAATTATTTCGGAGCTACCGGGTTTGAACGGTGGAGAGGTGCTCATCGGACGATCGCATCTCAGGTAAGATCCGTGTAGTTTACTGCTTGGATTGGTAATAATGTGAGATAGCAACTCTGTTTGGATTGGATTCGGTTTTGATCCTGTCTTGTTGGGTTTCCTGAAGCCTAGGATTTTCTGTTTGGAATCATGGTTGGAGATAGTTTTTCTTTGGGTTTTGTTGTGGTGCGAAATTTGTGAATAAAATCAGATTGTGGTGAGTTTTGATTTAGGGATTAGGCTTGCTTTGCTTTAGTGGGGATGAGCTTGTTGTTTTGGATCAGGTAACAACCCTACTCTTGGATGGGTTTGTCCTTGATTGGAGTTTGATTATAATTTTGGTTTTTGATTTGTTGCTCTACTTGCCGTGAGGACACAGTGGGTGATTAGGCTTTACTTGTGTGGAATTTTGCATGGAGGGTGAATTGTAGTGGGTTTTAATGTGGTAGTTTGTTCTTTCCTTGAGTGCATCTTTGGGTTGTAACTATGTGTAAATTGAATCTTATTGGAAATGGATGGCCCTCTTTCTTGCTATGAACTAAGTTTAGTTGAACTTGGGTTAAGTTTGGGTCAAATTTAAATGGGATTGTGGTTTGGTTTAAGCGGAGAAATGATCATTTAACTAAGACTTGTTGGTGGTCGGTAACTTAGGAGGGTATTTCATTGGGGCTTAGTCTTAATGGTGTGTAGTAATTAATTTAGCTATTTTATTTCTTGTATTAATAGTTAAACCATGTCATTGATACAGGACATTGATTCAGACTCGTTTCGGGTGATCGTGAGTTTTACTTGGATACGTTCTACATTTTAAGGCGGGTACTTCTTGCTTGTTTCTATAGTTCTGTTTATCTTTAAATATATGGTTGTTTTATTATCTGAGTAGGATAATTTACATTAAATCTATTTCTCTTGTTTTCCCGCTTGATACTTATTCTGTGCTTGACCTTTGAGTAGTAATTCAAGTTTTTTAGTTATATAGCCTCATCTCTTGACTTCTGATCTAAAGAGTATCGCTTGTACACGTGTACTGTAGAATTATCATTTGACCTATCTAGAGTTTGGTTGACATTAGATAAATCCTACCTAGTAGATTAGTGCATGTTTATTTATCTTGATTTGATTGTGTTTCACGTATGTTTACTTGCTTTGGTGTTATTTGTGTTTTCGTATCGTATGGATACATGATTTTTGATTTGATTGAGGTGGTGTGTATTAATGTCATACATCATAGCATTCAGGCCGACGACCGAGGGCTCCTTGGTGGTTGAGACGGGTCGTCGAGTATATTTTTCTGTTGTGTCACGCTCAGTTGGAGTTGTGTGTAAACAGTTGATACTCCCCAGGTGTTTGGAGGTCCCCAAGGTGTTTCGAGATTTTTCATATTAGGGCCACAGTTGTTGTGGTGTATTTACATAGCCCCAGGTGCCTGGCGCTTGTATTTTATCCTCCCAACCTACCCAAAGAAACGGTGGTTGGTGTGTGTACAGTGCAGGCCATGACATCATGCGCATATTATGCATTGTGCATTTGATTGTGTTTGCTGCATTTGTTTGAGCTATTGATTGTTGCATTTGATTGACATGCATATACGGTTATGATTTGTATTTATTATATGATCTGGATCTGTTCGACAATATTAGCAGTTTATTGAGGTATCAGGGGGATTTCTGATCTTGCTCTTATGTGTTACTTGTTTTTCAGGTATGTCTTAATTGTATAGAGGCATTTAGTTTACATTTTTTTATTCTGGACACTGTATACCCTTTGTTTTCGTTATGCTTGTTTTACCTTTTTATATACCATGCATTCATATGTTCTTGTACTCGCAGAGTTCCATCCTGAACTCATCACTTCTTGTTTTCCTTTTTGTTTCAGGTAGTCGATAGTCGCGTCTCGTGCAACCAGGAGAGGATCCAGCTGTCAGTCCCCAGTCTTGAGTAGGTTGTTTTTCGTTTTCATACTTTCGTGTTATTTTTATCGTATTGGTGTCGCTTTGGTTTTATTATTATTTTGGATGACATTTGATTTTTTGTTAAACATGTATTTAATTGTTTCCGTTGGATTTTGATTTATTATATTTTAGTTTATGAAAATTTATTCATTTTGAATATCATTTATTATGTAAATTGTTTAATTGTGTGGTTGTGGTATTTTGTTTTATTTCTAATTATGTAGATGTCAGCCGAGTGTAGCTGAGCTTTAGTACGTGTGGAGTGATGTATGTATAAGTTTCAGATTGTCCGCCGTACAGGTGAGGTGATGCTCGATTTTTGAGCGAGCACAGGCTTCTGGGGGCGTGACAATAATCTTTGATAAATCCATCAACCATCAAATCATCAAAGGTAACCTCTCTATTCAGGCCCGGCTCAAGGCATAGGCAATTAAGGCCTATGCCTAGGGCCTCAATAAACTTAAGGCCTATTATTAATATTAATTAATGAATCCGATAGACGACAACTCATGATAATAAATGACATGTTATTTCCAATTCTACATCTCATTTAAACATTTGTCCTTATTTTCTCATTTATTTCCTCGTTAATTATATTTATTAATTTTATATTAAATTTATCATATTCGATTCCACTTACCATTTACATCTCACATTATTTTTATTTCCCATTAAATACAATCCTAATTTTATATATATACTATTCATTTTACTTATTCATTTTACTTATTTACTATTATTATTATTTTATTCTTCTCATGACGTTTTATAATTAAGTAACTCATTTAATTATATATCTTATAAAATTCAATCTAACTCTTCTTTTTAATATCTCTCAAAAACCTTTACTAATTATATCATAATTTTTCTCTCTCTCATTAGTGATTCACGGAGTTTTTTTTTCTCACCAACAATTTTATATCTACTCTCTCGCCGATGATACTCTTAGAAGATGCCCTTCTCTTCCCTCGTCGATAATATTTTTTTCGCTCTTTCTTGTTCTTTCTCGATAACAACATGAATTAAGGATTTTTTTATTCATACAATGCAAAGTAAAATACTAATCTTTTTAAATAATATATTTTTTTCATTTTTCTTATGATGAAAAATATTTATTTGTCAAAATTCTAAATAAAAATATTTTCTTGGGATATAGGAGAATTATAAATACCAAATGTTATACGTAAATGATAAATCATGAATGAATTCAAATATAGTTAGAAAAAATATAAGTGATTTCCCACCCAATATTTAGACAAAATGATAATTTGTCTTGAAAAAATAGTGCTGATCATGGTGGACAAAATTATTATTAACATTTGAAAATAAAATTTTAATTAATAATTTTATATTTCGTAAAGTTAAAAAATTAAATTTTATTTAATTAACAATCTATTTTTAAAATTAATATTTTATTTTTTTTCAAAAAAATTAAATATCAATCTCAAGTCTTACAGTACAAGGACGAGAGAAATGTTTTTAAAAAAACTTTAAAGGATTAAAAAAAAATTGCCTAGGGCCTTGAGTATCCTCGAGACGGCCCTGTCTCTATTCCAGGTATCCGCGGTTCGATCCCCAGCTTCGGCGCATTTGTAGGAATTTTTCCTCCAAATGGGGCGCGAACCCTGAGACGCTGGGCTTCTAGACCGCCCACTGCGAGCGCTTCCTGATTTACCCTGACGACCGGTGGGAAACTTCCGTGTGGCCGAGTCGGTCGTTCGAGGTTAGTTAAAAAAAACCTCGTTAATCATTTTATCAAAGATAACCTCTCTTGAAACAAATATACCAAGCATACACCGTATACAAGGACATAAAATAATTTCATTTATATTTGCATTAGAAAATCCAAAATATAGAAAACTTTTAACACTTTCTATACTCCACAGTTTGTCTTCGTAAAAATATCCAACTCTTATCCATAATGATTCTATAAAAAAAATCTCTTATTAAAATCAATTTAACATTACGATGGATTGTTAAATTTTAAAATGCATGTATACACGCATAAATAAAGAATTGTGCCACAAGTGAAATTCAAGTATAATAAGAACCATAGGCCACAAATACAATTTAAATGAAATTTAAAGAGACATTTATTACACTCTCTCCATGTCAAGAACAAAACATCATGAGCTAAGATCTCAACACTGATAAATCCAGCAACTTACCGACTTATAAATTAAAATATTTTAAATTAATAATAATAAAAAGAAGAAGTAGTAGTAGTAGAAAAATAAATTAATTAAGACAGCATCTAAACATGGAGGAGGTAGGATTCGATGGCAGTCAAGAAATGCTAATTTTTAGGGAAGACAACATCTAAAGAAGAAAGACCTTTAAAAAAGTGACTAATCATCTACTAATTAAAATGTCAAACATTTTATTGATTATGTTGTTATTTCTCATTCAAATTTTGCTATTTGATTTAATCATCTCAGATATGGACTAGCATACTCTAAAAGAACGAAGATAGACCTTTAAAGATAACAACATTTAGGTATGCTTTAGGAAAAAAAACGAAGAAAAAAAGTCAGATATATAAGTATTAAGCATGGAAATTCATACATCACCATATGCTTCATGTTTCTTAGACATTTAAAGAAGAAAATGAAGGTAACAAGGAAAGACCTTTAAAGTTGTTGATGAATCGTGCAGTAGAGGCAATATTGAGGAGGAATCGTGGTGGAGGAGCGGCGACGGCGAGAGCAGGTGACAGATGAGAAAGGGAGTGTGAAGCGGGGCGATGGTGCGTGTGTCGGCAGAAATCAACGTCCGCGCACAACAAGTGAGGTTACCACTATTGAGAAATTAGCATGTAGGGAAAAGTTACGACGCTATTGGGAAAAAATACCGCTGCATATATATATTAGGTTAACATAATAATAAGAGGGCATTAAATTAAGTTTGCCACAATAGATAATCATATATGACATTTTAATATTTAAAATAATCTCTTTTGGTAAATGTCATTAAAAATATTAATACTGGCTTTTAAAAGTTAATGTCATTAATAAAGTGTCATAATATACCAAATTTCTAGTAGTGAGTGTTAGAATGGAGGCCAGAATATGCCCCGGCTTAACCACTCTGACGCTCAAGTTAGTCTTTGGTGGGGGAGATGAGAAGATGAATAGTAGTAGATTAATGGAAATAGATGTGTGGAATCTATACGCGTACCTTGACCTATGAGGGTGGGTTTATTTTATAACACGAAGGAGTGAGATGTCATATCGATAAAGAAAGTGGCACATTACAATATTTGAGGTCATTTCACCTACATCTTGCATTGTAGGAGATTGTGGGGATCATGCTATGTTGACCATGTTGTTCCACATGCCATGCCAACCCTCATGTAATATAACAGCTAGGTAATTAGATTAAAGCAAAAGCTCTAATAGTTGATGAGGTTGTTGTTGCGAGCGATGGAAGGCTTGCCAAATTAGTAGCGACAACAAAGGGTTGGGCGTTGGTGAGGACGGAGGCGGTGATGGAGGAACACACTTGGTCGATCACGACGTTGCCCTTGAGCGGGGCGAGGGTGCTGGGGTCAGAGAAGACCTCGGATATGAGACTTAGGCCAGAAGCAAAGGAAAGCGTGGCTCAGTCACAAAAGATGATCCCAACACCCTCCTGACCTCGGTGCTGGATTGCGTGGAGGGCAATGGAGCAGAGTCGCGTGATGTCAAAGTCACTACAACACTCTTCGTTAGGCTTGTCGCCATCATCGAAGGCAGGGTTGCAACAACAGAGATGAAGGGGATTAGGCCGCATCAAGAAGGGGTGGGATGCCCCTTGCCTCGCCTCGAAAAACTCTAGACCCAAAAAAGGGCGCAAAAGGGAAAGTTGCAGACAAAACAAAAATGTTCTCTTTCATGTCCATGTGGATCTCTCATCCTCCTCATATCACTGCCCATAGGATTGTAAATGAACTAAACATTCGTGAATAAACTTGGTATTCGATTTGGTAAGAATTTGTTTATTTTTATTCAATATACACAATATAGATTAAATGAACAAGTTTGAACAACTTGTTAAACTAAATAAATTTACTTGAATATATGTGTTCAGCTCGTTAATATTTGTGAATATGTTCGTAAACAATATTTATCAATAAAATTCTTATCAACATACTAAATAAAAAAAATAAAATTCTAAAATAAATAAATAAATTTATATTATCAAACTCAATAACCAACTGAACATGTTTAAAATATAAAAATTTCAAGCAATCAAATAAGTTTGAATTGAGAGTTTAATAACATTTAAACGAACCAGCTCAAATCAAGCTTGAACTAAGCTCAAACTCATAAAAAATAAATCAAATTAAGCTTGAACAATCATTTCAATAATTTAATTTATAATGAGCTCGACTTGACTAGCTTGATTACTTTATCAAATAAATTTGAATACCATAAAACTTGGCCGATATGACTCATTTACAACCCTAACTCCACATATCAAAAGTCAACATAACATTTGATTTGTGCTTCTGACAACATTATATATTTGTTGGGAGGCAAAAAACTATGTAGAACTTAATTATGAAATTTTGCACAGATCAGGGATTATTGCTTTAAGTCATAGTTTGTCGATTATCTTATTCTCGAGCCTTTATAACAGTTATAAAATAAGTGAAGATACAACTAAAAAAATAATATTTTCATGTGATTGAATTAGGCTAGTATTATTTTTTTTTTCCTTTTTAAAATGAACTTTTAGATTTCTTTAGCGGTGTTCAACAAAATAGTATGTTACAGCCCTTCTCCTTTGGCTATACAAACAAAGTCTCACACATTAAATAGCAAGTTCATGATAGTCTTAGTGGCAATAACGCTACAATTAAAGAATGCGACAGCATATTTTTCATGGATCAACTGCCAAGTATTGAATATATTAAATAACACAATTCATCATCTACTTTTCGAATAAGAATGATAATAGATGGGAATCAAATCGGATTATATATTATATTTATCGAGTATTAGATATTTATTTAAATATTTATACTCATTAACGACCGAATATCTTTATTCCTTTCAATTCAACTATATTATTCAACATTTATATAATTTATGTCTAATATCAATACAAATTATTAATAGATTTTAGATACATTTTTTAATGTATATATATTTTTTATTTAATCGAGTATTCAGGTCGGATATCAGGAATCGATAGTCTATCCATATCCTTTTTCATTTGGGTCGGATATCGAATTTTTCGTCGAATTTGAAGGAAATTGTCATCTCCATTTTCGACAAACAAAAATATTCTTTTAAGTTGTTGATGTGCATCAGGATTATGGTACTAAAGAAGGGTGTCGTCAAATTATCATTCAGATATTCATGATTCGTTTTTTAATTATGATATATTTTATAAATTTTTTTAAAATAGAGTGTCAATTATGGGATATTAAGTTTTTAATCGTCCATCATGAGTAATTTTTTAATTTATGTGGACCGTCGATGGAAAATTTTAATAAGACTGAATTCATCCTCTCAAATTCAGTTATTATATTATGCGATAGTGTGATTATTTCAACGCCCACTAATAATTAGTGATTAGTTCAATAATGATTCTGTGTGCGTCAGTCTCAAACAGCAAGAAGCTAAATTGGCTCAGTCGCCATGTGGGGTCAACGCAGCCCATGTGACAACTTCCCACAGACCATGTGGCATTATTGCCTTCCCAAGCTACCGAATTATTAATTTACATAACAATTCCAAAGGATTATTTAATAATCTTCCCAAATTATGTATATATAGTTTTAATTATGGTTCTCGAATTAAAAATGCATATGTGGATGAAAAATAAGCTATATTTGTAATTTTTCTAATAAATGAATAAGCTATCAACATCACGGTACTTGGAGCTTGTCAGCCTCAATTAGTCGAGGGCTGGGGATAGACCTAATTAATTGTTTGACGAAATATATAAAATATTAAATAACATAAAGTTAATTATCTAAGCATTAACATAAATTGCTTATTAAATTTAAGTGAGATGGAAGACGTCCATTGGCACAAATTATTGAAGAAAAATGATAATGTTTATTCGACCGGTTGGACGATTAAATATATATAGATAAATCATAAAAAATATTTTATTTTATCATAATAATTTTTTATGTAAAATAATTAAATAATTAGTGAGATATTTTATCATTCATTAAAAATTAATTCTAAAATTAAATTTATTAAAATAATTATTCATATAAATACAAACCTATGTCATCTCGTAAAACTCGACGGATGGAAATTAGATTCATGCATCTCGTGCGGCCGCTGTCTATTTTATGTCAGCGATAAATCATATGCATCACATGCCGTGTTTTTTATATTATTACCAAATATATATAAACGTTGAAATAGACGATCGAAAGATTATATCTTGAGTACTAAATATAAATTTATTTATGTATCATATCAATTTTGTAATAGCTAATAATATATTTCATGGAATGGATCGTTGTTTAAAATATAAATATTATTATTTTAAAATTTAAGATTTAAAATTTGACAATGTCAATATATTTATTTTCCTTATATATTAATTATAATATTCGAATTAATAATTTTCATGATTTATCTTTTTCGTGTTAATTATAAAATGAATTGATAAAAATATTAGGATGAGCAAATCAACTTTACCATCTCGAATAGCTAATATATGACCTAAACTAAACTTAATCAAAAATTGCCTTCTTGGCAGGCGCAATGAAATCATTTAAGAACAAGTTTGAAGCATGATAAATATATGGAAAATAATAGGCTAAGTGAAAATTTTTAAGGAAAATTTGGGACAGCGACTAGAGGCCGTCGATGATATCCGAGCGATAATCGAATGTGTGCATGCAAAATGTCACGTCATTAATTAAACGTTTTATTGAATTTTTTCACTAAGTGTATCATAACTCTAAATTAATATACAGTAGGGTTTGATATTGCCTGCTAAAGGCATTGGTGGTTAAGACTGTGACTAGACCTAATTAAAATTAAGGTTATATATATATATATATATATATCCTCTATTAAAAAAATTTTACTCTCTTTATTTTCCTAAATTCTAAATTATATCCTCTATTAAAAAAACTTTTACTCTCTTTACTTTCCTAAATTCTAAAATTTTCTCACTCTCGCACCCTTCTCTTTCGCCGTCATTTTCCGTCGCTCTTGCTCCTACCCTCGCCATTATCTTCCATCGCTCTTGCTTCTACCCTTATCGCCATCTTTCGTCATTGCTACTCGTTCCTTCATTGGGCGGAAATAAAGTTACCTCAAGACTCTTCTCCCTAGCTGACGAAGATCCCCAAACTCAAACAAAACTCAACGTTGTCATCCCGGCCTCTTTCATATTCTACCTTTCGATGTTTTAATTAGGATTTTCAACTACCACTTGATGTCAGCTACTACAATATTATGGTGATACACATTGTAATAGCTACCTCAAAGTTACTACTACAACCTTTTATTGTTATAACCTTGAAAGTGTGAAAATCTTGAAATTGCTACAATAATAAAATTATTGTAATTTTTTTATTATCTTATTTTTTTTATTATCTTATTTACAGAAAACTTAACAAACATTTACATTATGAAATTTTACAAGATGCTACAACGTAGATCAATTTCTACTACACAGAATTGAGACACTTTAATTAACTATTTAAGCAGAATCAGCTACAATATTATTTATAGCAATTAATAGTAGATTTATAGAAATATTTACTCTGCTAGTATAACACAAAAATAAACTAGCTCTGCTTAACCACGTTGTAACAGCTACTTCAAACTAGCTGTTACAACGTTGTAGTAGATTTTGTACAAGTAATTATTATACGTTGTAGCAGCTACTAGACAATAACTGCTACAACGTCAAACATGTATACAAGTACTTGCTAAATGCTATAATAACTACTGGACAAGAATTGTTACAACGTCAAATATATGTGGTAGCTGTTACTGATTAATAACTACAAGCTCAAACTAGCTTTGTTCACCAGTAAAACTGCTACACGTTGTAGTAGCTACTTTATAGTACATACTATATAAGCTTCGTAATCTAACGGCAAAAATAAAGATGACGCTGTCTCTCTCAAACTTTCACACTCGATCGTAAGTCCTTCATATCCTATATATGTTTTTTTTCCTTAAAATAATTTGTATTGTAAACGATGTATTCTTTTATCAAAAATATTAACTTTTTACGTTATATAATTTGCATGAAACTTCACAAACGGTTCATTCAATAGTAACTTGTTTTATTTTATGTTGCTTTTCAAATAATTCATTCGATGATAAATCGTTTCATTTTAAATTATAATTTTCTCTAACACAAATAAATTATTTAAATATAATTCTAAATGATATTTTTAATATAGGTAAAAATATATATTATTTTTACTGGTCAAGAATTAAGATTCCTAAATAGAAGAAATCTACATAAGTTTTATTTTTAAATTATTCTAAGTTTTATTTTTATTGTTTTTTAATTATAAATCCTTATTTAAAACTTAATCAATTCTTTTTTTTCACATTGATCTATCGAAAAATATACGTCCGCAATGGTTGATGATCTCATATCTTTTTCTTTTCTAATTGGTGTTCTCGCATAATTTTTCTCTCTCACTTGTGATTCCATAGATGTTTTTCTCTCTCACTCTATTCCTTCCAAAGGTGTTTTCTTTTCTTCTTCACGCGTAATCTCTCTTCCTCCCTCCTATTTTTTTCCTCTTTCAAATAAGACTAGAAAATAAAAAAATCATTAATTTGATATAAATCATTATATTTATTTTCTAAAACATCAAATTGATTCTGGATATGAAATAGAAAAAAATACATGAAAAAATAGAAAAAATTATTCAATGCTGACTCTATACTAATATTAAAAATCAATACTTAAAAAAATCAATTGAAAATGTAAATGAACGTAACTAATTTGACATTCTAAACATTATAAAAAAATTAAAATTGTTTCTAAACTTATAGAATATTAATGGCAATGGATCTTGTCTGAGGACGAGGAAATCAACCTGTTGATGACGAGGAAATCAACGTGCTGGAGTTGATCATAGGAAGACTTTGACAATGTGAGGAAAGTAGTGGATTGTCAGCAAGATTTTTTGTTGATGATCTACGAACAAACAAAAAGCAAAGGGAACGGTTAGAGGCTGACGCAGACACTTCGACGGTCAAATCATGCCAAAAAATAGATGGAGTAAGAAGATGAAATTGGAGTTGCAGGGATGAAAAAAATATACCTACGTATGGAGGGAGGACCCTTTTTATAGCATGTCTATCAGTCTCCATTCTACAGAGATGTCACACTCCCAGAGACCCGTGCTGGCTCGAAAATTGGGCAGCACTTCCCTTGTACGATGAACAATTTGAAACTTATACATATACATTTCCATACATATAAAATAGCACAACCACATTCGGCTGACATTTACACAATCACAACCACGCAATTAAATATTTTACATAATAAATGATAAACATAATAAGTAAATCTTCGTAAATCAAATACACAAATCAAAATCCAGTAGAAGTAAATAAATACACGTTCATAGAGAAAATAAA
Source organism: Boesenbergia rotunda (assembly GCA_024364735.1). Taxonomy (NCBI): domain Eukaryota; kingdom Viridiplantae; phylum Streptophyta; class Magnoliopsida; order Zingiberales; family Zingiberaceae; genus Boesenbergia; species Boesenbergia rotunda. The sequence goes on along the minus strand of JAGFNQ010005213.1, from coordinate 128,333 downwards.
TACCATCCAAAACGAAAAACATAAATAGGGTGACATCAATACGGTAAGAGTACTTCGAAAGTACGAAAACAAATAAAAATGATACACAAACAAGGATTGGCAACTAGATTCTCTCATAAAGAACATAAATCAAATACAACCATACGAATAAACATACTTGAAACCAATGTAGGGGCATAATCAAAAATCTCCTTAATACCTCAGTAAACTGCTAGTACTGTCGAGCAGATCCAAGTCATATAATAAATACAATTCATAATCGAATATGCATGAATGCAACAATCATAGTTTAAACAAGTGCAATAAATACAAGCAAATGCATAATGCATAATATGCGCATGATGTGATGATCTGCTCTGTACACACACCAACCACTACTACATTGGGTAGGTTGAGTGGACAAGATACAAGCGTCAAAACCTATGGCTATGCAGATACACTACAATACCTGTGGTCCTATATGAAAAGTTGTAAATACCTGTAGCTATAAAATTTCGAAATATCTATGAGGACTCCAAATACCCGGGGAGTATCAATTGCCTGCATATAACTCCAATTGAGCGTGACACAACAGAAATATACAACTGACGATCCATCTCAACCACAAGGGAGTCAGTGGTCGTCGGCATACAAATAATGTTATGGTGCATGTCACTAATATGTACAACCTCAATCAAACTAAAATCATAAAATCAATACGATACGAAACACAATCAACACTAAAATAAATAAACATACACTAATCTACTAGGTAGGGTTTATCTAATGTCAACCACACCCTAGATAGGTCAAATGATAGTTCTACAGTACACGCGATACTCTTTAGATCAGAAATTAAGAAATGAGACTGTATAACTAAATATTTTAGAATACTACTCAAAGGTCAAGCAAGAGTAAGTATCAAGCAGGAAAAACAAGGAGAATATATTTAAGGTAAAACAACTTACTTAGATAATAAAATAACCATGCATTTAAGTTAAACGAATTTACAGGAGTCAAGTATGAAGTACACGGCTTATTTGTAGTTCATATTAGATCAGAACCCCTCACGTCCAAATATTCGTATACGATCAATGTCCTATTTCAAAGATAAGGTTTAGCTATTTACACGATTAATAAAATAGCTAAACTAACTACTAAACTTATTTAGGATTAACCCTAAATTCAACATCCGTTTAATTAATTGTAAACAACATTGAGTTCCTTCTTAACCCAACTGACATTTTTACCACCAATCAAACTTCCAACACTATCTCATCACCAAAATAGCAACAACTACCCCACAACCAAAGTGAAACTCATGACACATCAAGATGATAAGCTTATGGCTTCACAAACAAAACATTTACAAAATCACGGAATTCAAACCAAAACTTACTCTAACCAATTCGCCATCAACAATTTTGTGATCTGATTTGATTCACAAAACTGAACAACCAAGACTAACTCCCAAAACAGGATAAACTACAACTCAAGATCAGAAGCACAAACCGAACAACCAATCTAAACCCCAATAACAAGATCAACAACATCACAAGATAAACAAGATAAAACCTTAATCCTCTTATCCAACTCATGAATTAATGAACCAACTCATACATCCAACTATCTAAACAAACCTACATCCCTTCCGACCAAAATGAACACTAAGCAAAACAATGTTGAGGCAATCTATGGTCCGTGGGACCATATGTTTGGATATTTGGGCAAAAGGTTTAAGTTAGGATTCACCCTTGTATTTGATATGTGTATTTAAGTGTGCAGATTTTACAGGATACACATAGACTCAGCTTGATAGCTTCGGATTCAGTGAAGGATGGTGTGTCCGAGGGATCGTGGACAAGGCAGCAACGATGAGTCGAGGGAAATGAACTTTGAGGCATACGCGAAGGATGACATGCTGAGACAAGCTGCGGGCTTGTATGCATTCGAGGGACGAGAGCCAAAGCAAAGAAAGCTTGAAGGCAAGAGTCGAAGCTACAAAGGAAGAGTCAAGTGAGTCGTGAGGGTCTGAGTGGGAGTGAACTATACTCGGGAAGGGAAATCCTAGGTTTAAGGTTTTACCAGTCGACTGATATGGGATCAGTCGACTGGCAGAGGTCACAGAAAGATTAGTCGACTGATTTTTTGTGCAGTCGACTGGTGTCGGCTGAGATTTTGAACTTTAGGTTGCAACATTCGGATTCGGCTGGATTAGTCGACTGGTGCTGGAACCAGTCGACTAGTAACAACTAGTTTAGCCACGATTTCTATTTAAGGAAGCTCAGTTTGGCAAGCTAGGGTTACCGAAATTAGTCTTGGTTAAAGGCTAATTAGTAGTCTAAGTGCTCAAGTATTTGTGCGAGTTTGTGGAAAGGTTTCTCCACCCACAAGGAGTTACATGAGCTAACCAGAAGCTTTCCGACGAGTCATCCACCGATGGATCGGGATCGTCCACCTTACGGCCTGTCGTGGAGTAGGAACTGTTAGTAGGAGCCCTAGAGCCAATTATGTAATGATTGACTAGGGACTTTTTGTATCATATTCTATCATTAATAAAGGCATGTTTGGTTATTATACTTTATATTTGTGTCAAATAACTAAGTATAATAATGTCCTTGGGTAGTAGGTTCTTATCTACATTATATCGATTTGTTGAATCGATAGTGAGATAATGTAGAGAACACTATACAAAATCATTCCTAGTCAAGTATTAATATTCAAGGATAATATTAATGCATGGAGACTAGCATGTAGGTTAATTGATGACTTGAGCTCACAAGTCATGGATATATGATATCAAGTTGATACATAGGTATATATTAGAGAATATGTACTCAATTGACCCGCCATGAGAAAGTTTCATAGATTGTCATATGAGTATCATAAACTTTCTCATGTGACTATTAGTATGAATAGTCCTTAGACCTGAAGTCACTACGGTTCTGTACATAAGGAGTTATCTACTTTGGTATCGTCAAACATCACCCGTAATATGGTGGACTATAAAGGTTATCACTGGGTATGTAATGAATTGTGCAAAGGGATGTGAGTGATGAGATCTATCCCTCCCATATGTCGGGAGTGATATCTGTGGGCCCCTTGATCGAGTAGGACTACTAAAACGCATGGTCATGCTCAAATGAGTCAATATGAGATATTGAACTCATTTGTTTGAGTGAGTCTACTCGGGGATCAAGAAACACATAGATTGATCGAGGATGATGCGGTCTATGCCTCGTTGGTCAATCTAGATATCGAGGATGAAAGGACAAGGGCATATATTGTCATAGTCATGGAGGTTAAGTCGGATCTCGATTTTCTCGTCACTTGGGTAGCAATGATGCATTGCTAGATGTCGCTCATTGCTTATGTGTCTAAAGAGGTTTAGACATATTGCCAACGTTACGAGAACCTATTGGGTCACACACTAAGAACACGATACTTTGGAGATTAATTGATCTTAGTTTGACTAAGATTTGGTCCGAATTGGATTAATTTAGTCAAAATCAAGTGAATCCAATTGGATTATGAGATTGAGATCTAATTTGAGTTTGACTTATTTAGATTAGACTCAATTACATTTGAATGAGATATTAATTTATTATAATATTTAATAAATTAATAATAGAGGAAAATGAAAAGTTTCTCTTCATTGGATGAAGAGAAGTTGAAGAGTCACATGAGAAAATATTCTCTAAGTGGGTTTTTATTAGCATTTATGGAGGGAAGCTAAATGGACAAAAACTCTTCATATTCATGGGATGAGTATAAAAGATTTTTTCTTGTCATTTGGATGATAAACTTGTCATTCTTCCTTCCCTTCCTTCTCTTGGCCAAGATCCCTTTTCTCCCTCTCCTTCTTGCTTTATGAATCTCCTCTTGTGGCTAGCACCACAAAGGTGATTCTTCTCCGAATCTTGAGAGATCTGTTCGTGTGGATACGCATAGAGGCACAGACACTTGAACGTGCAAGAGATCCAACATACCTCGGACAAATGGGATAAGTGAAGGGCACGCGCCAAAGGTATACCTATACGATAGGAATTTGTAAATTAACTTTGTATGAGTTTTCTTTCGCATGGATCGCTCGTGGGATCTCTTATTTCCGTTGCGATTTTTGAATATTTTTGCCTATAGATCCCTACAGTGGTATCAGAGCCACTTGCTAAAGATCATACAAAGTTTAGAAAAACTTTAATATGTGATATAGAAGTATGACATAATTTTGTTATGGATTATGTAATGTATGAGCATTTGTTGAGATACAAAAGTTTGTGTTGATCAAACTAAAAATCTATAGCATTATCATATGAATATGAAAGTGTGCTTTGGTCCGATTGTACTCAACAAATTTTATAACCTATGGTTTCGGCTCATGAGCATTTTACAATCATAATAAATTCCACTTAAATTGGTTTGTCTCTTCTAGTTGTTAGTTTTAGTTTATATTATTCTACTTGCACAACTAACAAGTGTAGGAAGAGAATCGAGGATTTGGGTGAGAAGCTATTCACCCCCTCTAATCGTGCCATCGATTCCAACAAGTGGTATCAGAGCGAAGGTCGCTCTTGTTGGACTAATCGCCAAAGGAGCAAAGTGTTAGAGGAAAATAAAGTTTGGAGAAAGAATGGGGGACGACATTTCCATTCCACCTCCATATGATCACGAAAATTTTGACTATTGAAGGTTGTGGGTGAAGACATGGTTCGACATGGATTGGAATTTGATGATATCCATTGAAGAACCATTCAAAGCCCTAAGAGACAAGTATAGGAAGAAGATCTGACTAAGATATTGGGCCAATAAGCAACAATCACAATCATAGGCAAATGAGAAGGTAATCTCAATTTTAATTAGTATTTTACCTAATGATGTGATAAGTGGTGTAGGTAAATATAAGAATACGCATGAGCTATAGAGTAAGATGATAGCTCTTCATGAGAAGCCTACACAAGAAGAAAAGCTCATGGAGATGAGCTTAATGGTCCAAGAGGAGGAGAAGAACTAATTGGATGAAGAGATGAACTTAACATCCGAGGAGGAGAAAGAAGAAGAAATACTATCTACCTCCTCAAGTGAAGTAGCACAAGAAGATGAAGAAGCATCATCCACTTCATCCAAGGTTGAAGAGGAAGCCAAGATAAATAAAGAAGAGATCTTGGAAGTCAACCTTGCAAGCACCTCCACCAAAGCAGAATCAAAAGACCATATCATTTGCTTTGTATGCATTGAGAAAGGACACTACAAGGACAAGTGCCCATTAGATAAGAAAAAAGAGGTAAACCCTAAACTCATTTCAATTTCTTTGAAAACTAACATGGGTTGTAGGGAGAAAAAGGAGAAGAAGCACATTAGATACTTCACATGTGGTGAGTGGGGCCACTACCGCACCAAAAACTCAAGGAAGGGAGAATTCAAGAAGTTAGAGCATTTGAAGAAATGAGAGAAGAAGGAGAAGAAGAATAGTTCACAACAAGGGAGAGCTTCAAGGGTAAGGGAGGTATACCCTAACTCAAATTATAATTCAAATTTAAATTTTGCCCATGCATGCTAGAAATAATATAAATTGTTTACTTATGCATAATTTTGATTTTAGATATTATGATAGGAATAGAGTTAATAACGTATATCAAAACCCTAGGAAATCATTTCATGATAAAATCATTAGACCTAAGGATCAAGGCATTAATCCTAAAAAGGGGAGACAAATGTCTAGAAAGATGGGTAGATTTAGGAATGTCCATGGTGGACATGCCGATTATAGGTTTAAGAACATAGAAAGGAAAAAAAATCAAGCTTTGAGGGCAACGCTTAAGAAATTGAAGAAAAACCTAGATAGATTTACTATTAGATCTAAGAGGTTAGATAAATTGTTGGAAAGCCAAAAATTCAATAATGATAGATCGGATTTGGGATACCGATTTAGATTCTCAAATGCCCATGAAAAGATATATGCTATGCTACCATATAACTATGGTAAGGAGGAAAAGCCCAAAAATGACAAGGGAGTATCATTTAAAGGCAAGAAGATATTAACCAAGGATAAAGTTTCCAAGGTTAAAGGAAAGAAGAACTTAATCAAGGACAAGGTGTCCAAGGTTAAGAAGGTTAGGTTTGTAAGCCAAGAGTCATCGAAGGTACACCGGTGTGGCCTTGTGATTATAGATGAGTCACTTAGGGAGGTGCCTAAGGCTAAGAGCTCAAGGGAGGATATCTCTTGAGAGTCTAAAAGAACCATGAATGTGCCAAAGGGTTTGGAGACGGATTTGAGTCTCAATCCTTGGGTTTTGATACATGTGGTTTGAAGTTTATGTAAGAAATATGACATTGGGGGCATATTGCATGATAAGTTGGTGTTTGATGTATAGATATCATATAAATCAATGCTAGAGATGCATTATGGTTTGGTATAGCAGATACATCAAGAGGAGACCAAAAATAGGACTTTAGGTCAAGGTTCAATTGAACTATTTAGATAGTTTTGGATTTTGTGTCAATCTTGAGATATATATATATATATATATATATATATATATATATATATATATATATATATATATTTTCTCAAGTAGACACGAGTACCATAAACCTCTCTATAAAATTTGAGAATTTTTGAAGATTTATGGAATTAGTTATGCATTTCTGAAATTAAGTTCAGAAATGTTGAAAGGATGATTTCTGAGTATCAGTCAACTAATGCAGAGGGCATTCGACTGATAATTCTGTGAGTTACTTTTTGATAGGGGTCAGTTGACTGGTAACTATCTCAGTCAACTGATACATGCTGAAATTATTTTCAGCAAGGTCAAAAAGTGTCCTAATAATGTCAAACATTTGTATAACCTTATGTGGGTTAATACACAATGTTTATAGTCATTAGAGAGTAAAGAATCCAATGATTGGGATATTATTGGAATTCTTTTTGATGTATAGCAAAGGGGGAGAAGCGTTAGGTTTATGTGGAAAATCAATCACACTTTTATAAGAAATCCTAGCTTAAGGGGGAGCTTAGGTGAAGGGGGAGTATTGTTGCTCATGTATTGGCAAAGGAGGAACCTTGTGATAGGTTCTTAAAAAGCCCTTGGTAAATCTAAGTGTAGGGGGAGCCTTGGATAAGTTCTTAAAAAACCTTTGGCAAAATCCTAACTCAATGAGGAGTTTAGGTGTAGGGGATACCTTGTGATAAGATTCATTCATATTTGCATTTTGCCATATGCATTGGCGGTGTAAGTTTAAGGTGTAGCCATGACAACGTAAGTCCATTTCGTTTATTAGCATGTTGATTTGCTATTTGTTTTTCCTAACTTAAACATATTGCCAAACATCAAAAAGGAGGAGATTATTGAGGCAATCTATGGTCCGTGGGACCATGTGTTTTGACGTTTGGGCAAAGATTTTAAGTTAAGATTCACCCTTGTATTTGATATGTGTATTTGAGTTTGTAGGTTCTGCAGGGTACACATAGACTCGGCTTGATGGTTTTGGGTCTGGTGAAGGATGGTGCATCCGAAGGATCGTGGACAAGGCAGCAACGATGAGCCGAGGGAAGCAAATTTCGAGGCGTACGAGAAGGATGACATGTGGAGACAAACCGCAGGCTTGTATGCATCCGAGGGACGAGAACCAATGCGAAGAAGGCTTGAAGGCAAGAGTTAAAGCTGCAAAGGAAGAGTCAAGTGAGTCATGAGGGTCCGAGTGCGAGTGAATTGCACTTGGGAAGGGGAATCCTAGGTTTAGGATTTTACCAGTCGACTAATATAGGATCAGTTGACTGGTAGAGGTCATAGAAAGATCAATCGATTGATCTTCTGTGCAGTGGACTAGTGCCGGTTGGGAATTTGAACGTTGCGTTGTAACATTCAGATTCGGCTGAATCGGTCAACTGGTGTTGGAACTAGTAGACTGGTAACGACTAGTTTAGCCACGAGCTCTATTTAAAGGAGCTTGGTTTGGCTGGCTAGGGTTGACAAAATTGGTCTTGGTTAAAGGTCAATTAGTAGTCTAAGTGCTCAAGTGTTCGTGCGAGTTTGTGGCGAGATTTCTCCACTCATAAGGAGCTACGTGAGCTATTCGGAGGCTTTCCGGGGAGTCATCCGTCAACGGATTGGGATCGCCCACCTTACGAACTACCGTGGAGTAAGAATTTTATCTCCGAACCACGTAAATTGGTCTGCCCCTTCTAGTTATTAGTTTTAGTTTATATTATTCCGTTTGCGCAACTACACATATAGGAAGAGAACCGAGGATTTGAGTGAGAAGCTATTCACCCCCTCTAGTCATGCCATCGATTCCAACAAATAATACTTACTAGAGATGACACACACGCTAGCCTCCTCCCTTGCTCAGATTCCCACCAAGATCAAGCACCACAAGGAGAAAACCTCAGAGGAGGTCTTCTTCTTCAAATAAACCACCTCCATCCCCTAGCTTCGTCCTAACGAGCAAGAAGAGACCGTCACATGAAGGAGTCAACTTGGTGGATGTGCCGCAAGGAAATCACACCCTGTATGTGGTACCACCACAAGGTCGTCGCCCACAAGCATTGATCAGCGTCGGTGCTCACATCTACTAGAGGAAAAGTAAGAGGGAAACTAGCAGCCGGCTAGAAATTAATGCCAAGGAAGTCTCTGATCAACGGCAATCAGGTAGAGAAGAGGAAGAGAGGAATCTCGTGGAGAGAAACAATGGGCGGCGATGCATTTTTCAAGCGGCGACGCATTTGCCATGCAGTGGTGGTGGCGGTGACGATGACAATGAGGGACGACGAGATTGGCTTGTCTCTTGCGCAGATAGGTGAGAGCAAGGGATGATGAGATCTAATGGCCATGACATCGACAAAGAGGATGATGATCGTATTTTACAAGAGAGATCATTTCTCATTTAAATATGAGTCATATCATGTAATCTTAGTGTCATATATTAGTCATCTCACTATAATCTTATTATTACGAGGTATTTATGGAGAATCTGTTACAAGATATCGTCCACGTGTCACTGACACGACTATCCTAGGCTTTAGGATGGGACAGGCCCATATGGAGTTTTTTTGGGTTCAATGGCTACAAAGGCCTGCTAAGGCCCAATTGGGCAGGATGACCTGCTGCAAGACTTGCCTTAAGTAAAACTTCTCGACCCATTGATGGATGTCCAACCGACCGGTCCGATCGAATTGTTCGATCGGACCTCCGTGTTGGTAGTCCTTCAAGTATTTAGCCGAGCGACCATGTTGTAGTCATGCATTGGATAAATGAATCTTCGATCAGTCCTTTATGCTCTCTCAACAAATGGTACGTCCGGTTGGCCATCTACCTCAGTCATAATTCATCCCTAGTCCACGGAACCTAAAGTGTCCATCCTTAGGCTCTTGAACCATGAGGATGTCGGTTGGCTATTGGGAGAAGAAGTCGACCGACTTCTTACATTGGCTGCATATGAAAAACCCAACCAAGATTTATGCTTGACTCACCCTAAAAGGTGGTTATCCGACCAACAACATAGGGGTAGTTATGCAACACATTTAGCTGAATTGTACACTCCAAGTAAATCGCTAGTCTATTGAGTGGCTCATCGTAGACCAGGGCCCACACTTCATCCCGGATCAACAATATTTGTTAATATAATTTCATTAGAAAAAAGTTTTTAAACTTAAAATTAATAAGGTGTTATTTACATTTAACAATATATCAAAAAAATAATTTAATTAATTTTAATAAATTTATTATCAAAATTGGAATATAAAATTTTAATTAATATTTTGACATTAGAAATAAAACTTTAGATAAAAAATATTATTAGTATTATTATTTTTTGGGATAGGATCGGTTGAGACGCCCTGCTGCGGAAAACCATATGTACGATAACTAATACACCAAGATACGAGTGTATAATAATAATAATAATACCCATTGAATGTTGTATATTAATAGTGTCCCACAAATATTCCATGCATGCAGAATGTAGTTGACAGTTGACACTGCGGCGAGGGCTGTTTTGGAATCATCAGTGCCTCCAAGAATGATACAATGACGTGCACATGATCATCTCGCATGCGATAACAAAGTAACGTGTTATATGAGAACGCGACGTGGAGAACAACATATTAATATAATGTATTATAGCCGAAATGACTGGGACGAGCAGTGGCTGATCCCTTCGATCTAGTGCTAAATCACGTTGCACAAACTGTAGTTGCAATTACGCTCAACATTCTCGACCGATAGAGTTTTATAATTAGCAAATAGTTTGAAGACTAACATGGTATAGTTATCTTTGGAATTTAATAATAAAAAATTAACTATTTCTTTTTGCTGCTAATATTTAAGGGCGTGTTAGTCGAGCAAAAAGTTATACTTCATGTGAAATTTAATATTTAATTTTTAAATGTTCTTTTCGTTTTTAATTTTACGTGAGGAAATCAGTTTAATTTGATTCATCTGTCAGCTTAGTCGTTTACTTCACTCGGCGGGCAGCCACAGCTGCCCTACCGAAGCCGTCGCTGCGTCCTGCTCTCAAGCGCTCACATGCCGGGAGACATTGTCAGTGCTGTTAATTTCATAAAGCAGACAATTTATTTTTTTTACTTGAACAATTTTGTTTGGAAATTAATTTTTGTTAATTAAGATTTTGGTAAAAGGAGGAAAAAACTCAATTAAAAGCCAATAGATTCATTCGGATTAAAACTTTCCAGTCACATGCCTGGCACATGCATCAATGTGGACTCCATTAATCCCAATCGACAATGCTCCAGGGGAAAAGGAATTATTATAAAAAAAATGTATAATTGATTAGAACCAGTGTGAACTGAGAAATGAGAAATGCTGCTCTATAAATTCACTCTTTTAATCTGCCAACCACCACACCCCTCGGTTTTCTGCTCTTTGGTAGTTGAGCTTTCTCTCTCTCTTCTCTCCATCCCCACACCAAAACCTCCTTCGTACCCTTTTCTTCCGCTTGCAGAACAATCGTCTTCCGTCTTACTCCATCATCCATGGCTGTGGTTGCAATGTGATCCAAGCAAGAAGGTTTAGTTAGTCTTTATTGGGTCATTGCAATCCTTTTTGCATGCCAAGAATGGCTTCCAGAGTTCAGCAGCAGGCAGCGGGCAGCAATGAGGAGGGCGTGCGGCAGCGCGTGAATCGATGCATGATGAAGCTGTCGGACCGCGACACCGAGGCGATGGCCGCGTCGGAGCTCGACGTCATCGCCAGGGGGCTTACTGACGACGTCTTCCTCCCTTTCCTCTCTGCTATCGCCGACGCGCGGCCGACCGACAAGACGCCTCTCCGACGCCACTCCCTCCGCCTCCTCTCCCTCCTCTCTCATTCCCACCCGGCCTCCGCAGTCGCCCCGCATCTCCCCCGCATGCTCGCGGCTGCCCTCCGCCGGCTGCGTGATCCGGACTCCTCCGTCCGCGCCGCTTGCGTAGAAGCATTGCGCTCCATGGCTGCCGCGCACCCGCCGGCGCTCACCTCCGTCCTCCTCCGTCCGTTGTCCGAGGCCCTCCTTCACGAGCAAGACCAGTGCGCGCAGACCTCTGCCGCGCTCTCCCTCGCCGCTGCCGTCGATGCCGCCACGGCGTCCGACCTGGACCCCGATCTCGCCCACCACCTCCAGCGCCTCCTCCCGCGCCTCGTTAAGCTCCTCCGTAGCAACGCGTTCAAGGCGAAAGCCGCACTGCTCTCTCTCCTGGGAAGTGTCGCCGGCGCCGGTGGCGCCGCGACTGCTCAGCTTGTCGCCCTGCTCATCCCCTGCCTCGTGGAGTCCCTCGCAAGCGAAGACTGGGCTACGAGGAAGGCTGCCGCCGAGTCTCTCTCCCTTCTTGCCCTCAAAGAGAAGGAATTGTTGAGTGGATTTAGGTCCTCCTGCATCTCTTCTTTTGAATCGAGGAGGTTCGACAAGGTCTGACTTGAACAGGATTAGCATCATATTTGAAACCTTTGATCTCTTTATTTTGAATGAGTTTTACCTTCGATTCAAACCCTTGAAATAATGTAGGTGAAGATTGTGAGGGATTCCATGAATCGGATGCTGGATGTGTGGAAGGACATTCCTGAGGTTCCTGAAAGCGAAATCAAACCTCAGCCGCAGAAAGCAAATTCTGCCACCAGAGGTGATGAATCTTTTCTCTTCCTCCTTTGATATTCCTCAAGGAGTTTCAGAATTAGGTTAAGACATTGGACATTTGCCTTCATTTGCTATTTGACAGAGACAATGGGGGGTGTGCGATTCCCATCACCTGCAGCAGCCTCTTCGATTCAATCAGCAAAAAACGTTTCTTCAAGCAGATCACCTCCACCTGCTGCGTCGCCCATCCCTTCGTCCCGAACCAATGTTCCCTCAATTAGGAACAAGAAATTGTCCCCGCCTTTGTTCAGAAAAACTGAACAGAGACGTTCTAATTGGAGAGTAGAAATCCCTGTCTCTGTTTCTCCAGGGGAAGTTGTCGATCACAAACAGTTGCCAAAATATCGGGAGCAAGAACCAAAAGGCAATGTCAAATCCAGATTAGAAGCACGCCGAGTGCTGTTTGAAGGAAACGCAGAAGACAAAGGGAATAAGTTAGCATCGCATGTTGTTCCTTTCCAGCAGACTGCCCAATTGGAACAATCCGTAGGAGCTTACATCAAAGAAGATGATCTAAATTCTGGACACAAGGTTGGCAATCTGTCTACTATAAGGATGCAGTTGGTGCAAATTGAGAACCAGCAGTCCAGTCTATTAGAGCTTCTCCAGGTATAATTACTTTCAGATGCAAAGTTATGAATGTGGTTGTCCTAGAATACTGTATCCTCTGTTAATTTGTTTATCTTTCATGTTTATGTTATAGTTTTGTTCAAACATTTTGTACCTTTAACTTGTTGGCAACTTCCTGATATTTAATTATATATTAAGAATCCTTATTTGAATATGCTGGACTAAGAACTGGAGTTTTATGGACTCTCTTGCTCTTCCTAGTCCCTTAAAGAGTATTCTGGTTTTTCATCTAAAACTACTACATTTATATTTCTCTACACTTTTATTATTTTGATAATGTTTGCTTATAATTTAGTGTTCGTCTTAGATTTCAGTGCTGGGCTAGTTGTCTGATATCTTGTTCCTTTAAACTTTAGTCTTGACAAAATGTTCTAAATTGAAACTAACGTTCTAATTTGTATTCTCTTTAGAAATTCATTGGGAACTCACAAAATGTGCTTCATTCTTTGGAAACAAGAGTACATGGCCTTGAGCTAACATTGGATGAGATCTCTCGCAATTTAGCATTATCAACTTTGAGGATGGCAAATGACGATCCTACTTCAAACACATGCTGCAGATTACCTGGTACAGAATTCCTCAGTACCAAATTTTGGAGGAAGACTGAAGGTCGAAACTACACTAGATTATCTGTTTCAGAACTACAAAATCCCAACGGCAGAGAAACTAGGAATTCCTATAAATTGGATAACTGGAGGGTTGGAGTGCAGGGAGCGCTTGTTGTCAATCCCATGGCAGAGATTAACTCTCAGTCAGTTGGGAGCTCAGAGTCTACTCAAGTTAAAATGCTAAACAGTGTGGCACATGAGGAGACTACACATGCTCATCCAATCAAGTAGTAGGATAAGAATCCTAAAATGATATGGTACTGAAGCATCAGTGTTCCTCAGTACTTAATTTCTATGCTGATCTCTTTTGTTCTCTTTTGTCAATTCAGGAGAGGAAATTGATATCTAAGAGAATTTAGTAAGAAGTTCTGGAGCTATATGGAGAGGTGATTAAATCCCAACTCATTGTTCTGGTTCGGGATATCCGAAGACAACATAAAGCAAAGTACCTGAACATGTGTTCTTTGTTTGGTCAATCCTTTTTCCAACAACCTGAATGTGGTCGGCACTTCTTGAAGACCCTAAAATCAAACTTCCATGAGGTATTGTACATACAGCAAATTATGAGTATGGTATTGTTGGTGTGGTTCTGAAATATCATGTAAGAAATTTTTTATGTTAAATGAAGAGTGAGATGTAATCCGTTATTCCTGCATGCTAAATAGTTTTGATGATGGGCAATATGTCTTCATTAGGTGGGCTATGGATGGACTAACATGTTATTAGAAGACTTCTTTTATCCCCCAATCTGTTATATCAGAGCACAAATAATATCACTCATCTCAAACGATTTAGGATTATCGATTTCAAGATAAAATATTGACAGATAAATTATGGAGGTATTTTATCCTAGCACAACGAACTTATATATAAGAGAGATCATATGCCAAACAAAGTGCCTGTCATGCAAGTTCAATTCTGTCAAATTTTTAGTTAGATTAGGGAGGTGTTTTTAGTGCGCTGTGAATGAATATTTATGGTTTTAAACGCGCTTGATTACACCTCAATACTTGACGTGGCATTGATCGAATTAAACTTCATCACTCGAGGCTTTATCCTGTACTAGATGCCTGGATACCTTCTCGACGCCTCAATACCAGGCGCCTAGATCCCTTTCAAATGACTAGACCATCTTGATCCTAAAAACGTATACATACATGACAAAGTTAGCACGACAAGTGTATTGTGAAATGGAATGATTTGATAATCTTTGGACTGTTTGGTCTTAACTTTTGGATTTTCAATGAACTCTAGGTTGAACCGATGCCTATTGTTCCCTGAACAGGAGATGCATCCTCACCTACTCCTCTCAGGAATGTTTACCAGCTACTAGATATCCAGTCCTCCAAACCTATTTGGACTTTTACTCAACATCCAATTTTGACCTTCGGGACTTCCTACTAGGGGTCCGATCCTCAACCCGTCTATACTTCTGCCTGGTGTCCTCGACTCTAAGGCTTCCTATCTAATGTCCTCGACCTAGGACTTGTGTCCGACGTCCTTGATCTGCTAAGACTTCTGTTCAGTCAGCTCGACTAAGACTTCTTGTCCAATCCACTTGATCAGGACTTATTTGCATAGTCTCAACTAGAACTTTTTTGCACATTTAGTTAAGCTTGTTAGATCATAACAAACCTTAACTTTAAACCTTTGCCCAACATCAAAACATAGGTTTGATTATTTGGTGCTCCTAGTACCAGCAAAATATGTTAATCTTCACTCGGATGATTTTTCCTTGATTTGGCCCGAAGTTCCTCTTTTTCTATTTGATTGTTCGAGCAATTGGGAACATGTTGTGTTGGTACTCCATCACTGTTGGTAATATACTGGTGACGTCCCTAGCCAACCAAGAAAATACATTATGATTGTGTGAGATATGCGACCAACTCCTGCTTGAGTCCTGAGTGAAGATCTGTAACTATTTGGGTAATCTTGTCTAGCCTCTTGGCTTCCCATGGGATGGATTGATGACTAGCGCGTGCAATGTTATCACCTTGAGGTCTTTGGGTCAAAATCTAATAGTGCCAGTGTACCCTCCCTCCTCACGCACAAGATATAGCATCCGGGCTAGTAGCCCTCATGATTTACCTCCTTCGTGTTGGCCCTAAGATGGATTGGCGAAGGCGCTGGGGGCAAGCAAATCACCTTTGCCACCTCGTGTAGCCTCTTCGGATGAATTTGTATCTCCTCTTATTCTTCAGTAGGTCTAGACACAGTTATGTCTTGAACATTTGCACTTCAGTTTCTTGAGTTTTGCAAGCCTTGCGTGGATCGGTCTTAACCATATCCGCATAACATTTTCTGGCTGACACTTTGTTTCCTTTGACTTCACCAACTTGTTCCTCCATCGGAAATTACTTGATTTTTTGATGGAAAGTGGAAATCACAGCCTAGAATACATTCAATGCAAGCCTCCCCAAGATGATATTATAGGCGGAGGGGTGCATCCACTATGATAAAGGAGGTGCGCCGAGTCTCTCGTTGTTGTTCTTGTCCCATGAATATTGCCAAACTAATTTGACAAAGTGGCTATACTTCATGTCTGGTGAATCTGAATAAGGGGGTATCCATGGGATGGAGCTTCTCTCAATCTATCTGTAACTAATCAAAGGCCTTATTCAATATAATATTGTCTGAACTACCCGTGTCAATATAATGTTGAACTGATCAAAGGCCTTCTTAAATATAATGTTGATCGAATTACCTGTGTTAATGAAAACCAGGGATACATTGTAGTTGGCGATTGTGACCTTAATAACCAAGGCATCTTTACGTGGAGTCTTGACTCCTTTTAGATCTTAAAGATCGAACCCTATTTGAGGGTCCTCTTCCTATCTTCTCTTGGTGCTAACTTTGTAGCTTTCTAGCCGCCAACCATGAGCTTTCTTTGTTTGATGTGAATCCCCATCTGTGAGGTCACCCGAGATCATATGAACATCCCATCGAGTAGCATTATCTCTGTTCTCTTTTCGGTGAGATTATTGGTGATCTCGAGACGACTCTCGAGCTTTGTTAGACAGAGAACGAGCTCAGTGATCTGATTGTCGAGTACATCTTTGTGTCGAGCAATCAAGGAGGGAGAACTTCAAGAAGAGTTGGGTTTGCATGATCATTTGTACTTGGAATGGTTTGGTGAGAAGGGCTCTAAATTTTGTGAATGTTGATCGGTAGCTCGGCAAAGTTCTCGAGCATATTGGTTGCATTGACCTCCCAACTAGAGGTAAGAATAAAAACAACCAATCATCATGGGAAGTCATAGGCCTAAGTCTGGGGTCGGGTCGAAGTTGCTTCCACTGTTTGTATAATTTTTTCTCTTCTTCGAGCTAGGTGTTGGTGACTTGAGCGTGACTCCCAAATTTTTTTTAGTGGGGGGGGGGGGGGGATCAGTGGGAGTTTCTCCACTATAAATTGAAGGAAATCCCCTTTCAACCGCCCCTAAGATAAAGCAGTTAGCAACACCTCCGAATTTGATCGAGGGATTAGTGGGGGTTTCTCCATTATAAATCGAAGGAAATCCCCTTTCAACCACCCCTAAGATAAAGCAGTTAGCAACACCTCCGAATTTGGTCGAGGGAATGTTTAAGTTACTTGGTTGAATCATTGAATATAGTCCTTTAGTGTTTCTTTTGGCTTCTGCTTGAGGGCAAGCAAATTTAGTGGAGTTTTGTGGTATCTTCGACTTCTGGTATAATGATGAAGGAAGGCGATTTTGAAGTCTTCGAAAGACAGAATGCAGGAGGACGGGAATCAGTTGAACTATCTTTGAGTCGAGTTTGAGAGAGTCGTAAGGAACACTCTACACTTGACGCTATTAGTATATTGATGCAATAGGGATGCGTTCTCAAATTGCATAAATGATCCTCACAATCAGCTGCTCTCATATATTCCCTTATTTGCAGGGGTTGGAAATGACGGGGTAATTTTTCTTCAAGGATACTCCAAAAGAAAGGTGCACCCAGGAAATCCTTTAAGCCTCCGATAATTGGAGCATTCCTTGAATAGGGTCTTGGTGAGGTGTCTCTCCGATAGAAGATTCCAGAGATCACTCATGTCCTTTGGATGTTTATGCGGAAGTTCAAATCAGGCCCCGAGCAAATTGAGTATGTTGTAGCGACCTAACCTCCTGTTGGACGCTTGAGATACTTCAATTGATGTCGCGGGTATCCTATTGTCTATGCAATGCTTCTTGCACTTAATTAGCTGCAACCAGTTGGTTGAAGTCATCTTGTATCATGGTGATGACAGGAGGTCTTCTAGTATTATCCATCTCAAGGTTTCCATCAATAGTGTTTTTATAGACGACGTCAATTTCATCCTGCTTAAGATTGCTAATGGATGAGTTACCAATATGCTATTAGCTGTGTTAACAAAGTCGCCTATCATCAAGGAGGGGAAGTGGTCGTCTAAGAACGATCGTCGATCCTGAAAGAGGAAGAAAGAAATTAAAAACACCATGATTAGCTAGTTATTATATGTGTCAATCAATTTGTGTTCGTGTCAAGCCATATTCTAGTCCACAAGGTCTAATAATTTAAATTTAAAATAAAAGAACAAATTTAAAAATCAAAATTTTTAAAAATAATTTTATTAATTTTTGATATTCAAATTGATATTTTTAAAAAATATACATAAAATCAATAAAAATATTATAATATAAAATATAATATTATTATAAGTAATATTTTTATTTAATACTATTTAAATTATAATAATATTATCAATTTATAAAAGATTAAGCGGAAGACAATAGATTGCGGCAGTTCCGATTAATTTTATAAAATTTCGATTACGGTTCTGCTTGACCCTCCTACTTTTTTAAATTGGCCGTTGTTCTTTTGCAACCGTTCTCATCTTCTCCGTCGATCTCTCCACGATCGATTCGAGCAGGATCCGCCGTCGTCATCCGGCCGTGTCATTGCAAAGGACGTCCATGATCTCCGTGATAATGGCGATCGTAACCGCGAGCATTGTCCTGTACACCGTCACCAGTATTTTCCCATGAGATGATCATCATAGGATTAATTTGTCAAATTAACATATATAGGTTAAATCTCGGCAAAAGTTGTTGATATACCTTCCCATGAGATTGTATATAGTTTCTTGATTTAAGGGTTGACTATGTAAGACTTTCAGGATCAATGCATGACATTTTACCACATTTAGTCGATTTTAAATATGGCTCATTGGCATAGTTCAAAAAAGGAACATGATTGCTCCCCAAGGCACGATGCGGTTGTAAAACGATGGAATTTTTTTCTATGTTGATCCTATCGACAAGCGAAGATCGATTCTCACTCGGATGACTCGATCTAATCAGGACGATCCGGTCTGCTATGTCTCGAGGGGTCGGACTCGGACTCAAATAGGGATCCGGCTCGAATAGCTCGACTCGGACCAAAATGAAACTCACGAAACAGTGGGGTGGTTGCAAATGGGCAGCAA
>JAGFNQ010005213.1:0-104151 GCA_024364735.1 Boesenbergia rotunda | reverse complement strand
TTTGTAAAACTTGATCTTCTTGAAACTCGGCTTGCAACTGCTTGTAAGCCTCCACATAAGCTTGTAGCATTTCATCGTTGACCTCGAACTGCCCGGTCACCTGCCGAGCCACCAGCTGGGAGTCCGAGTGCAGGATGACCCGAGTGGCACCCACATGTTTGGCCGCTTGCAGACCTGCCAAGAGGGCTTCGTACTCTGCCTGATTGTTAGTAGCTGGATATTCTAGGCGTACAGCCAAGTGTAGTGAGCTTCCGTCAGGGGAGACCAACAAGACTCCCACGCCACTCCCTGCTCGAGTGGCTGACCCATCCACATAGATCTTCCATATTCCTTCTTCCTCCTCTGCATGGAGCTCACTTAGGAAATCAGCCAAGGCCTGAGCTTTGATCGCAGTTCTGGGCTGGTACTGAATATCATATTCGCTCAGTTCAGTTGTCCATTTGACCATCCAACCTGAGACCTCAGGGTTGATCAACACCTTCCCGAGTGTGCAATTGGTCAGCACTCGGATAGGATGAGCCAAAAAGTATGGTCGCAGTCGCCGAGCCATCAACACAAGGACATAAGCTAATTTCTCGAGTGTAGTATACCTACACTCGGCCTCCTTAAGTAAGTGCCCAAAGAAATAGACCGGTTGCTGCTCGGTCTCCTTCAGGGTTACAAGCACAGCACTCACAGCTCCCTCAGTAGCGGATAAATAAACATACATTAGTTCCCCTTCCTCAGGTTTAGCTAATACAGACAGACTGATCAAGTAGGTCTTCAATTCTTCGAAGGCCTGGTCACATTCAGCATCCCATTGGAACTTGGTGGCCTTACGCAGAATCTTGAAGAACGGCAGACTTCTATCCGCCGACCGGGAGATCAATCGGGACAAGGCAGTGATTCTCCCCATCAAGCGCTGGACTTCCTTTAGGTTTTTGGGAGGAGGCATGTCCAGCAGAGCTTTCACTTTGCCTGGGTTAGCCTCTATCCCCTGTTCGATCAGGATGTACCCAAGGAATTTACCACTCTTAGCTCCGAACAGGCATTTGGCTAGATTAAGCTTGAGGTCATACCTCCTGAGAGTGCAGCAGGTCTCTTGCACATCTGCTACCAGGTCGGCGGCTCGGAGGGACTGATGAGGATGTCATCCACATACACTTCTACGTTCTTCCCGAGCTGCTCCTTGAAGACCTTGTTCATCAGCCTCTGATAGGTCGCCCCAGCATTCTTGAGTCCGAAAGGCATAACAGTGTAGCAATAAGTGCCCTCCGTTGTGACAAAACTGACCTTATCTTGGTCATCTGGGCTTAACGGGACTTGGTGGTATCCTTGGTAGGCATCTAGCATGCAGATAAGCTCGCTTCCCATGGTGGAGTCTACTATCTGGTCTATCCGGGGGAGGGGATAGCAATCCTTGGGACAAGCCTTGTTGAGATTCCTGAAGTCTATACTCTCCACTTATCGCCCGGCTTGGAGACCAGCACCACATTGGCCAGCCAGGCAGGAAATTGCATTTCTCGGATGTGTCCTGCTTTTAACAATCTTTCTACCTCGACCTGGATAATCTTATTCTGCTCAGGACTGAAGTCTCTCTTTCTTTGTTTCACAGGTCGGGCGTCGGGATAAACATGCAGCTTGTGCTCCATGACCTCGGGCCTGACCCCTTTCAGATCTTGCTGGGACAATGCGAACACATCTTGGTTTTGGATTAGACATTCTATCAGCTGCTGCCGGAGGTCGGCCGGTAACCCCAGAGCTATTCTTATCTTGGTCTCTTCTTGGTCAGGCAATAGCTGGACCTCTTCCTTTTCTTCTATCAGCTCAACCCAAGGAGAGGGCTGAGAGGACTGCACCATGTTACAGTTGTAAGGTGGGGCTCGGTTGGCCTTCCTAACCTCCACCCGGACGTCGTCCACATAACACCGGCAGGCGACTTTCTGATCTCCTCTAACCTCGCCGACCTGATCCCCTACCGGAAATTTGACCTTCAAGTAGAAAGTGGACATCACCGCTCGGAATTCATTTAGGGCCGGCCGACCCAGGATGGCATTATAAGCTGAAGGTGTGTCCACTATCAAGAAGGTAGACCACCTGGTCCTTCTTAAAGGTTCCTCGCCGAGTGATATGGCCATCTTGATCTGGCCCAGCGGTTGGACCTCATTTCCCGTGAATCCAAATAAGGGTGTGGCCACGGGCTGCAGCTCCGTCATCTCAATCTGCAGTTGCTCAAATGCCTTCAAGTATAAGATATTCACAGAACTACCTGAATCCACTATGGTACGATGGATTTGATCATTGGATATGACCGCCGTGATGACCAGGGCATCATCATGCTGTACTTCTACTCCTTGTAGGTCCGCGGGACCGAAATTAATCTGCGGCCCCTGAGTTTGGGCGGAACTATAGCTCACTTGATAAATGTCAATGCGTCGGACCTGCGACTTCCGAGCCCTGTTGGAATCTCTATAGGTGGGTCCGCCCGAAATGACGTGGATGGACCCCGTGCGCCGAGTTTTGTTGATTAGCCTGCTCCTCGCTGGCATTCCCCCGCCCGGGGGTGCCGGGGGTCGGGAATAGTTGTCTTGCTGTAGAGGCAGTTGGTTGGACAGGGGACTCGGGTTGACTTGGCGGTGCTCTCCCTCGACCTCGACCTCCCCCTTGGTGAGCTCCTCTTGGACTTCCTCGGCCAGTACGACCCCGACCTCTGCCAGCTTGCCAGCAGTCCTGCAGGTCATGGGTATGGCTGTTATGAAAAGAACAATAGGGTTGCCACCTAGAAGGGAGGCAACCCTGGGCCACCTGCTGAACTATTCCCCTCTCGGCTCTTTGTCGATGTCCCATAGCTCTGGGGCTTCTGAGGGGTCCTCCGGGAGGTGCGCTTCTCTGCTGATGAGGAGGGGCCTCGGGTGCAGGTCTGGCCTCCGACCGCCTTGCATCTTGTGCTTCTTCCACATCCTCGTATTTGCTAGCTTTGCCCAGAAGGCTCTCGAAGTCCTTCGGCGGCATGCGAATCAGTGATCTGAAGAATTCGCCTTCCTGCAAACCTTGGGCAAAGGCGCTAACTAGCACCTCGGACGTAGCGGTAGGTACGTCCAGCGCAACCTGATTAAATCTTTTGATGTAGGCTTTTAGGGACTCCTTGGAGCCCTGCTTCATGGTAAACAAGTTTAGGTTGGTCTTGTGGTGCCTTTTGCTGCTTGCAAAATGTTGCAGAAACAATCTTTTGAAGTCAGCGAAGTCCTTTATCGATCCTTCGGGGAGTCTGTCGAACCATCGCTGAGCTGGTCCGGACAAAGTAGTTAGAAAGGCTCTACACTTAACACCATCCGGGTATTGATGTAGCATCGCCGCGTTCTCAAATTTCTTTAGATGCTCCTCCGAGTCCGTAGCCCCTCCGTATTCGGGGATGGAAAAGAGTCGGAAACGTTTGGGAAGTGGCTCTTGCAGGATTTGGTTGGAGAATGGGAACCCGGTTAGTTCAGTCGAGGCCTGGCTGAGAGGGACCTTGCCCTTATTAGCTCGGGCCTGACTGGAAGAAACTTCAGGAGGATCAGACTGTCCTGCTCCCTCTGCCGGTCCAAACAATGCTGGGTGGAAGTGAGGGTTATCATCCTGGCGCGCTCCTCCTTCAGTGCCCATTCGGGTAGCAGGCTCAGTTGGGCCTTCTCGAGTGAGTTGGGCGGCTGCCTGTTGCGCGGCCGCTAGCTTCTTAGCTCTAGCTTCTACTAGCAGATCCAAGTCTTCTTGTGAAAGCATCACGGCCATCCGGTTAGAGTCGCTCATCTTCAACTTCCGATCGGGCGAGATTTCCCACAGACAGCGCCAAATTTGATCCCGTCGACAAGCAAAGACCGGTTCTCACGCGGATGACTCGGTCTGACCAAGATGACCCGGTCTACTATAACTCGAGGGGTCGGGCTCAAGCTCAAATGGGGATCCGACTCAAGTAGCTCGGCTCGGACCAAAATGGGACTCACGAAACAGTGAGGTGGTTGCGAAATGGCAGCAATTCCTTCTACAGAGCCATATGGGGGGTTTATATAGGGGGAGGAAACTCTCTGCTGTGTCAGGGCTGTCAAATCTCATTAAGGGAGGATCAGTTGACAGATTGTGATAGTGACAGCTGTATTAATGCTGTGAGACTGCCACAGCCGCCTGACACCCTGCCTAATCTGTCTCCTTTGTTCCCCCTTAACTCTTGGCGGCTCTATCAGACAATAATTATGCCGGGGGTGGTCCTCTGACTATTTGACAGGAACGACCTATAATAGTTCGGCTCTCCCCGCGTGATCGCGAGTACCTGGCTTCGGATAATTGACTCCGAGGGCCTGCACCCAGGTGCCCGACCCCGAGTGTCCCGACCTCCGGTGACCGACCTCGAGTATCCGACCTCGGGTGACCGACCCCGAGTGTTCCGATCTCGAGTGACCGACCCCGAGTGTTCCGACCTCGGGTGACCGACCCCGAGTGCCCGACCCCGAGTGCCCGACCTCGAGTGACCGACCCCGAGTGCCCGACCTCGGGTGACCGACCCCAAGTGCCCGACCTCAGGTGACCGACCCCGAGTGTCCGACCTCGGATGACCGATCCCGAGCCCGGCCTATTTACTATAGGGTTAGAGCGACGATCGAATCCGATCGAGCCCCTGATCCTTGTAAAAAATCATTCACCCTAATCAACAGGTTTAGAGATGCAAGTATCGATCCCAGTACATCTCTCAAACACTCTAATGTCTAAATTACATCCCAATCACTAATTATTTTATTGGAATATATATATATATATATATATATATATATATATATATATATATATTATATATATATAATATATATATATATATATATATAATACGGACTGTTTTTATCCGGACCGTGCGGACTGCCCTCGTGGCACGTCCACATCATTTTTTTTATTAAACATTCTTTCCTTCCTAAAAAAAAACTCTCTTCCTCCTCGAAACTCTCTCCCATCCTTCCTTCGAAGGAAAGCCGCCCCTCCATCTTCAACATCCCGAAGGTGCCTGCCTCCTCCTCTCCTTCCTCCTCAGCCTCGCCCTTTCTCCCTGCTCCTCCTCCCCGCCGCCTCGCAGCACCTACATCGTCCACGTCGCCGGATCCCACAAGCCTGACGAGCGTTTCCCCAACGCCTTTGCCACACACTTCGAATGGTACGCCTCCGCCGTCAACTCCGTCACCTCCTCGCAGCTGGATGAACCGGACGGTAATAGGATCGTCTACAGCTACGACACCGCCTTCCACGGCTTCGCCGCCACGCTGGGCGAATCCGAAGCGGAGGTGCTGGGTCGCGTCCCCGGCGTGCTCGCCGTCCTCCCCGAGACGGTCTACAAACTCCATCGCCAATGGCGAGGAGCTCATAGCCAACAGCCATCTCCTGCCCGCCGTCGCCATGGGAGAGAGTTTCGAGGAGGAAGAGAGTTTTTTTTTTAGGAAGGAAAGAATGTTTAATAAAAAAAAATGATGTGGACGTGCCACGAGGGCAGTCCGCACGGTCCGGATAAAAACAGTCCGTATATATATATATATATATACACACACACACATTAGGTTAATAAAAGGAATGAAGATGAGGCTGCAAACGAAGATAATATGGACATAAAACCTAAAAAAGAAATCAATATGCGACGTGTCATTCTCCATACGTTTCGCATGCTAATTAACTCTTTTATATATATTATGAGTACAAAAGGAATGAAGATATGGCGACAAATGAAGACGTTATGAACATAAAAGATAAAAAAGGAATGGAGATGTCGGGTTGCGGCTGAAGGAATGTAGATGCGAGGATTCGGAGTAGCAAGGAAGACGGGTCGTGCAATCGCTTTGCACGATGAGTTCATTCGCTGAGCAATTTGTATTTGATGATTCTCTTCTCTTCGTTGACTCGCTGGGAGGATGGGAAAGGAGAATTTTTAGGGAACTAGGCTTCGTTTTAGGGCTGGATGTTTGGAGGGGAAAGGAAGTATCAAGAAAGCCATTTCAATTGAGTTCTTGGAGCAAAATGTCGTTACATTTTCTAGAATCAAGAGACGATTATAAACTAGAAGCAATCAAGAAGAACAAAGAAGAGCTCATTTGTTGTAAATTTTGTATAATTTCATTTGTATTTTATTTGTATTCTTGTTGTATCCTTTTGTAAGTTTGTAAGTGGATCCTTCACCTCACGAAGGATATCTTTTATAGTGTATGAGAGTGTGAGGAAGAGCGGATCCTTGAATTTGACATATCAAGGAGGTGGATACCAGTAAAATCCCAAGGTGTCTGCATTGTTCCAGTTTCTGCTACGACAAATATCCATCGACAAAAATCGAAGCTAATCACCCCTCTTCTATCTCGCCTACCAGTCCTAACACTCTTCATCGGCTCGATGCGAGGAAGCGAATTGAGAATTTTAAGTGAACTAGGCTTCGTTTTAGAGCTGGATGTTTGAAGAGGAAAGAAAGGAAGGAAGAACATGAGTGAAGCAAAATATGGCAGAGCGAAGCGTTGAGTTCGAAATTTACATATCGGAGTCACGACGTTTCCTTTTATCGTCCTTTTCATTCGCGTTCTTCATCATTACTCTTATATAAAAAAATAAAGATATAAAAAGTTAAAGGAATGATGTTTGTTGATGCAGTCTGACCTGATTGTTGTTTTGATGTTGACACTGATTTAAGTTCGATTGAGTGAGAATTGAGATCAGATAGTTAAGTTTGGATTAAGTGTACTGGTCAGAGAGGGCTCGTAACTCGTTCTCTGGACCGAGATGAGTCAGAGAGGGCTCGGTAGCTCGTTCTCCGGACTCTGGTCAGAGAGGGCTCGGTAGCTCGTTCTCCGGACTCTGGTCAGAGAGGGCTTGGTAGCTTGTTCTCTGGACCGGGATGAGTCAGAGAGGGCTCGGTAGCTCGTTCTCTGGACCGGGATAAGTCGGAGAGGGCTCGGTAGCTCGTTCTCCGGACTCTGGTTAGAGAGGGCTCGGTAGCTCGTTCTCCGAACTTTGGTCAGAGAGGGCTCGGTAGCTCGTTCTCGGGACCGAGATAAGTCAGAGATGGCTCGGTAGTTTGTTCTCCGAACCAGACTGAGTCAGAGAGGGCAAGGGAGCCTGTTCTCTGGACTCAGGGTCTAACTTGAGTTAGTCATGATCAGAATTGGCCATGAATTAATCAATTGATCAGAGCAAAGTTGACTGGATCGGTCTGAGATCCGATCAGGGAGTTGACACAAACGCTCTCGATAATAGATCGGTCACAAGACCGATCCAGAATGTCTGATCGGTCTGTTGACCGATCCAGAAAGCTTTTGAGGAAGCAGAAGGTTGTTTGAACGGTCTGGTGACTGATCAGGAAACATTCTGTGTGTGAGAATCTGGGAAATTCAAGGGTTTAAAATGCAAATTTTCGAACTTAAGGGTGTCTGTGAGAATTTCGAAAGTGGAGGGGTTAAGTGCAAAATGACCATTAGTATATTAATTGTTTTTTCCCCTTCGTTGTCACCGAAGCCGATCGAAAACCCGATCCCTCTCTTATCTCTTCCTCGTCGTCGTAGTCCCTATGCGCGATCGCGATTCCGGAGTGCCTCCTCCGTCTCTGATCTCGCCGGCGTTGGGATCTTCCTGCTCCAGCCAAGCCGACTCAAGGCAGCGGTGCGCGTCTGCCTCTTTTCCTACGACACTGCGCGCTCCAGCCCCCACCGCCGATCTAGGGCACGACGATTTCTTCTTCTTGGCGATCTGAGCAGGGGAGTACAAGGGGGCTGGGGGGGATTGGATCTCGTGGTCACAGAGTCAAGGCGTGCCTCAGGTAAGGTTTTGGTATGGTGTGGTGTTGGGATGATTTCGAATGCGTGTTCATTTAGCTTTGAGTTAGGATTTGGAATTTCCGATCACTGATCTTGCATTGTTCTTGCTGTGGGTTTCCTTTTAGTGCTCTATGTGGATCAAGTTCTTCATTTAGGGTTCGGATCAGTGAAGTACGATTGTGGATTTTCCATTTCTCTGTTACGATCTTGTTTCTGTCGTAAGTTTCTTAGGTGTTGTTCTTGATCGATTTGAATTCTGTCTCTACCTTGTTGGATTCTTGAGGAGGAATTATAGTGATGGGATTACCTTGCCATTTTAATGGAGATGCCCTATTCTTTAGGCTGTGTGTGTTTGGTTTGGATTTGTGTTTAGGAATTGGCTTGGATCTTCTGTGCCGTGAGCTGTGTTGTGGTTGTTTTTGTTATTGGTTATTCCGATTAATCATTGTTCATGGCTCTGTCGTGTGATTGTTTGGTTCGCGGTGATCTGTGTAGTGGTTGTTCTAATCAGCTGATAAAGCTGGAACTAGGTTGGGTTTGTGTGTTGTCTCGATCTTGATCAGAGTTTGCTTGGGAATTTTAGTTTGGATTGATCTCATGTGATGATTGAGGTAGGAGTGCCTTCGCTGTGATTTTGGCACAAGGTAGTGATCTCGGATTGAGAATTTTGGTGTTTCTTTTAGGTGCACGGCTATGGATTTTCAATAGGAGGAGAGGTCATTAGTATATAGTGGATTGTGGAGTTTTTGGGGATAATAGATTAGGTTTGATCAAGGTGATCACTTGGGATTAAGATTAGGTTAGGGCTAACTTGGATTCGTCATTGATTTCAATTATGTTTGGTGTGTAACTTAGCTAATTTATAAATCGTATAATTAGCTAAGTAATGTTTGTTTTATACAGGGCATTGATGTAGATCACGCGTCGCAGATATTATTTTGGACGAGGGGTTCTCGTCGCTTAGACTTCCTTATATCGAGGCGGGTACCTTTACTATGCATAGTTAGATATGATAGTAGTAGGGATACCTGTTAGTTTTATTCCTGTACTATATTTCGGAACTTGCTATCTGCTGAGAGATTACTGTTTACTGTTCCATGCTACTGTGTTTATTGGATCTGCGGACATCATACCTTATACCTTACGCTAGGATTTAGGTATTGGTGCATACCGGTTATCTGGACTACTGCATATCATGTAGTTGACAGCAGGGATAGATAGCGGATGATACATGGGATAGTGACATGCATCATTGTTGCACGTAGCATAGGGGACGACCTTTGACTCCCTGGAGGTTGAGATGGGTCGTCGTACTTGCTACTCATGTAGGGGCATATGTAGGCGACCTTTGACTCCCCTAGTGGTTGAGATGGCCCGTCAGACCTGCCACATGACCTGTCGTGCAGCCCCGTTGGCGGTACCCGGCGCTGCAGCAGGTCCCCTACCTATCCGATGATAGTGAGGGGTGTTTAGGACGTTACTCCACCCGATGGCGGGGTACGTTCATGGTCTCCGACCCTACCCATTCGGTCCCGCGTGTGCATCATTGACCGTCTGTTCGTACAGGGAAGACCAGGTCAGAGCCCTACCCATATGGTCCCGCGTGTACATTATTGACCGAGGCATCAGGGGTGACCCATGCTGCATCATGAGCATACTGTGCATTGATGCATATGATTGTGATTGTTGCACTTGATTGTTGCACTTGGTTGTCATGCATACTACCGGGTTTGGATCGACGCAGGTAGGTATGTAGTTCGTTTACTGCTTATGGTTCAGTTCTGCATTTCTTTTTACTGCAGTTATCTTCAGTATTGTGATAGATAGATAGACGGTGACTTACTGCTAGTATTTCTTCCTATGCATATTAGATTGTATTCGCTGAGTTCTTAGAACTCACCTCGTTAGCCCTGTTTTTATCTTTCAGGATGATCGTCTAGATTGCCCGACAGCCTGTCCCAGTTCACGTGTCTCCGAGACGATTTCCGCGGGTGTTCGGTGTTTCTGTTGTGGTACATGTTGGTACCCTTTTCTTTTATTCGTTTTTGTTCCTTTTCACTTCCGCTGTCATATGTTGTGCTCTGTTGTGTCGTCCATTTTGTGGTAGTATAGTTGTACTTTTGTGTGCCATGGAGGCCTCGATTCCGTTTTGGTTTTATCGTAAGTCGTACCGGTACGCAGTTTTGTCGTCGTTTTCGTTTCTGCTTTATACAGACGCTTGTTCCAGCCCTATAGGCTGCGGTACAAGCAGGCTGAGGTAGTCGTGGTGATTAGGTTTTTGGATTGTCCGCCGGGACGAGGGAGTAGCTGCCCGGTCAGTATCGGACGAGTGGCTCCTCGGGGCGTGACACTGTGTGGTCACAGAATTATTGGTGATTGGTCAGTGAGACCGATTAGAACTGGCCTGGACCGATCACGATGGATCCTGATCGGTCCAGCACCTGCCTGATCGGTCACCTTGACCGATCAGGTGAGTAGTCCTAAAGTTCCAACGAGTTTAGTGATCGGTCTGGTGACCGATCCCCTGGTCTCGATCGGTCGGTGAGACCGATCAGAACATCACTGGATCAATCAGGATAGAGTCTGATTGGTCAGGAGGGTGTCTGATCGGTCAAGGTGACCGATCAACATCTCTGAACTTTAATTCAAATTATTGTCAGCGCTGTTCTGATTTTTGATTTGTTTCTTATTTGCTTCGCTAATGAATATGTAAGTGTGCAGACGACACAGAGCTTCGATATTCAAATGAAGGAGTAAGAAGAAGGGTCAAGGGTGACTTTTTCTGGTGTTATTTTGTTTGATACACGTTTGCAGGTTTCAACGGTATCTGACATCTGACCTGAAGTTTCAACTGAAGAGATGATTTCAGTGTGCTGAGAGCTTAGAAGGGGTCAGTGGCCGTCCAGGTGAAACGAATTTATTAAATTCTCAGAAGTGATGAAAAATCTGGATCATTTAGGACCAAATTGCAATTGTCTCAACCAAGTAACAAGAAAAGTCGAGATCCGACTAAACCTCCGTGACTATGATAGTGTATGAGCTTGTCCTTCTATCCTTGATATCTAGATTTACCAATGAGGCATAGACCGTGTCATCCTCAATCAATCTTGTGTTTCTTGATCCCCGAGTAGACTCACTCAAACAAATAAGCTCAATATCTTATATCGACTCATTTGAGCATGTCCATGCATTTCAGTAGTCCTACTCGATCAAGGGGCCCACAGATATCACTCCCGTCATATGGGAGGGATAGATCCCATCTACATCACTCACATCCCTCCGTATAATTCATTACATATCCAGTGATCGCCTTTATAGTCCACCCTGTTACGGGTGACGTTTGACGATACCAAAGTATATAACTCCTTATGTAGGGAACCGTAGTGACTTCAGGTCTAAGGACTGTTCATACCAATAGTCATATGAGAAAGTTTATGATACTCATATGTCAATCTATGAAACTTTCTCATGGCGGGTCATTCAGTACACATTCTCTAATGTATACACATGTGTTAACTTGATATCACATATCCATGACTTGTGAGCTCAAGTCATCAGTTGACCTACATGCTAGTCTCCATGCATTAATATTGTCCCTGAATATTAATGCTTGACTAAGAATAATTTAGTGTAGTATTCTCTACATTATCTCACTATCGATTCAACCAATCGATATAATGTAGATAAGAACCTACTACACAATGACATTATTATACTTAGTTATTCGGCACAGAATTAAAGTAAGTATAATAACCAAATATGCCTTTATTAATGATAGAATATGATACAAAATGTCCCTAGCCAATCATCACATAATTGGCTCTAGGGCTCTTACTAACAGCTGGGCCCTCCACCAAGTCGACGCCTGATCGCGCATGTGGAAGGCTGCCAACTGAGCCTTCTCCCAGTCTGAGCAGGACATGTACCGAAAGGTGCCCTCCAACGTCTCAAGCCAGGACCGAGCTATGCACGGGTCAGTACTCCCGTGAACAAGGTGAATCGACCCTTCACGAATGCAACCAAAGATGTACTGACGAACATGCTGGTTGTCCATCCGGGAGTGTTGGCTGAACCGTCTGAGGAGTTGGTGGTGTGGAGGAAGGTACCGGCTCCGTAGATGGAAGAACCGATCGTATCGACTGTAGCAGCTGCTGAAGGGTCTGAAGTATCAACGTAATGGACTGCGATGTAGTCTGCTCCGTTGGGGGTACCGTAGTGACTACTGCTGGTGATGGCTATGGCGGTGCTACGATAGGTACCACCGGGGGTGCAAAAGTAGATACCACCGGAGGTACTACCGGAAGTGTCGTCAGATACGGTGGTGGTACCCTCGATAGCGGAGGTCCTTAACCACCCAGTATCTCCGGAGGAGTCTGACCCCAACTGCGTGCCTCTACTCCAGGTCGTCTCACTGGAGACTGTATCTCCAACCCGACGGTCGAAGCTCTCTCGGACACTCGAGTCGTCCTACGTGGTCGCCCCAGGCTACCACGTCGACGAGGTGGGGTCAGCTCGATTTGATGAAGCATACTTGTATAGATATGACCCAATATGTAACGCCCCAAAATTCCCATTTTTAGTTCTTAAAGTCCTTAGAATTATTTAAAAATGGTTTAGAAATATTCTAGATATTTTTAGGGATTTTTAGAATATTTTTATGGAATTTTCCGAGTCCGTTTAGTATATTTTAAAAAGGAAAAACGTTTAAGGGCAACAGGGGGTTCGAACCCGCGACCAGCAGGTGACCAGGCGCGAGCGCGACCGGCTAGGCTAGGGTATCAAGCACAACAAAAGTTGGAGAGAAATATATTTATAGAGTAGTTACAATCCTTTTCATAAAGATAGTATAAATAGATAATTAAAGAGAGGAAATTAGAATTTTGGGTTTCTCTTCCTCACCCTAGCCGCACGACGCACGAAATTTCTTCCCCTCTCTTGTGCGCACGCCAACACCAAGCACCAAGACTTCCTCTCCTCTCTTCCAAGGGGCGCCGGCCAAGAGGGAACCAAGGAGACGGAGCGTTTCGTCCGTCTCGACGAGAAGAACACGTAGGCGCGGACGGTTCGTAGAGATTTTAAGCTTCTCCCGAGCCCTAGACGTAAATCTTGGTTGTAAGTCCAAGATATCAATGTAAGTACTGCTCACCTGCAGTAATAGGCGGTTTTTCCGCAAGAATTTCCCTTAAAAGTTTTTAAAAGAGATATTTACTTCTTGTTAAGATTTTTGCATGTGATCTTAGTTCATTATATGCTTATATATTTTATTGAGTGCCCTATATGAGGTTAGGGTCCAAGAAAAGCTATGAGAAAAGAAAAGAGAAGATAAAGATAAAAAAAGGAAAGGCCAAGGTCTTAAAAAATCCCCAAAAGTCAAGACTTAGGGATTTTAGCACGCAAGGTGCTCGAGAAAATGCCAAGGCATTTACAGATAAGAAAGAAAAGAAAGAAAAGCTATTTTATTTTCTAAGGCCAGTACCCGGCGTCCAAGGGCGTCGTTAAAGAAATCCAGGTGTCCAATTCCAAGGTCTTGGCCCTGGTAGACCAAGGTCTGCTCTATTAGGATTGGTGGCTCGCTACCCCAACCTTTTAGGGAACGCGCATGAGATGGTACTTACGTCTTCAGTGGATCCATGTGATTATTATTTTCAAGTATATGTTTTAGCAAAGTTTTCTAAAGTTTAAGAAAGTTTTCTAAATGTTAAAGGAAGATTTAAAGTTAAAGAATTGCTAAAGTTTCAAGTTAAGTCAAGAAAAGTGAGTTAAGATTTATTAATGCTTGAGTATGCATGTTTTCGAGTTATACATGTTCTTAGTGTTTCTTTCAAGCATATAAGTATCTCATGTGATTTCATATTGTTCAAGAAGCATGTTTGCATATTTCGAGATTTTGTGAGCTAGATAGTACTTACTAAGCTTTATGCTTATAGATGCATTTCCTCTTACTGTAGGAAAAGGTAAAGACAAGCAATTCTGAAGGAAGGCGACAAGGCGATGCTGAGCGACGTGTGTGTGGTGGCTGATTTTGGAGAGATCCTTGAGACGAGACAATTTAGTTATTTGAATTACAATGTTTAAGTTTATTCAAATTCCAAGTTATTGCTTTATGGAGTTTAGCGAACATTTAAGCTTTGGATAGTCTTACATGCTCAATTTCTTAGAGTAAAGATTCCATGTCATTTCATTTAGCATACATATCCTTATGATTGCATTGGATGAGTAGAAGTGTGAGTAGTTTGGAATATTGATACTTTGTTGGAGATATTGATGCATGTGCCAAGATAGTACTAGTTCCCCTTTGAATCAAGTTTTATTGCTTAAATATGTTTAGAAAAGTTGCATTCACATTTCATAATGCTTTAGCAAGGTTATAGAACATGTATTTGGTGTTATGAATGCATAGGAGTCAAGATTGGTACAAACTCTAAGGTTAAAGTTCATATAAACTTGAATAGCTTATTTACTTCCACAAAAGTTCTAATTTCGAGTTTATGAAGTTGTTTTGATTGGCTAAAATGTTTAGGAAACTAGTATAGAGTATAGAAATGGTGTTGTGTCTTGTTATGGCTTGAAACTATATGTTTAGTGGGCTTTTGGAAACTAAGTTTCGATCGAACAGTAGCTTCTGTCCGATACACCAGTCGACTGCCAAGAGGCCAGTCGACTGGTGCCGCGCCCAGAAACTTTCTGAGGCCGATACCAGTCGACTGGTCAGATCGCAGTCGACTGGTACCATTGCAGAAAAGTCCTATAGATGTAAAGAAGTATGCCATTGTATCATGCATGACTATTAGAGTTAGTATATCATAGATAGATTTAAATTGAGAAGAAAAAAAAAATTTCCGCATTCTTAGTCGTGCATTAGAGTCAAGAAGTAGATAAAGTAACGATCCGTCTAAGGCAGAGAAGGCGGGTCGCTACACAATATTAATAACCTTATTCCTAGAACTACTAGCAAAACTTACCATATTCTTTTAGTCGTCTGGAGATGTCCCGTCGCCGCCATGTCCCAAACACGTCCACATGAAGGAAAGCGACACCGACATAAAATCCGAAAACACCCACAAGACCACAAGGTATCTCAAGAACCTGACTCTGATACCAAATAAATTGTCACATCCCCAGGAGTCGCTCGTCCAGTATCGACTGAACTGCTGCACCCTCGTCCCGGCGGACAATTCAAAACCCTAGCATTGCGACCCTCTCGGTAAGCCTGTACCCAAGCCGATAAGGCTGGAACAAGCCACTGAATGAAAAGCAAACGAAGACGACGACAAAAATTGTGTACCAATACGACTTATGACAAAACAAAATGAAAGAAAGGCCTCCATGGCACAGAAAAGTACAACTATACCGTCGTACTAAACAACACAACAGAAATTAAAACAACGAAAGCAAATAAAAATACTGTATGACCACAGATACAACTCAAACCAAAACACGAGTCGCTCCGAAATAGAAGAACTGGGACAGGCTGTCGGGCACTCCAGACGATCACCCTAAAATGAAAAATAGGCTGACAGTGTGAGTCTGAAAACTCAGCGAATACATATATTTGGTATGCATAGTAAGCAATAGTAGCAGTAAGAGTCAAACTGACAATTGTAATAGTAATAACAATAGGAAATGCTGAATCTATAAATACTGAATAAAGGATACATATCAGAGTCATACAAACCTGAAGTTGTAAAGGTCCAAATATCACACGGGTAAGATAAGGTCACCAGACCCTATGTATACATATCTCCTGAAGGTGCAGATCAACCACATATACTGTAACCAGATATAACACATACGAGCAAATGCAATAATGCAAACAACAACAATCATGCAATGATGCCTCATGTGCACATGATGTCTGTACGCACTCCAGCTACCTCTACACCGGGTGGCTGAGTGGACAGGATGTCAGGGAGCCAACTGCTCCAACAACCATAACCCCAAAACCAGGCACGAGAGGAGCCAACTGCTTGCGGGTCACACAATCCATCATGACATGTACTAAAAGTCAGAAAGGGGGAGCCAACTGCTCTTTATACCACCTCTGTCTGCTACCACGCTCCGACATCACTACCCATGAGTGACCGAGTGGAGACACGACAGAACAACTGCACACACCAGGAGGGGTCCCTGACTGCTACAATGCACCGGAATCACTGCTCAGGAGTGACCGTGCAGAGTCTCAACAAGGCAACTATACGCACCCTCCAATAGTCACTACTCGCTAGTAACAATGTGTACAGATCATGATCACCGTGTATCATTAGTGTCTGCTACCATGCTCCAGCAACACTACCTATGGGTGATCGAGTGGAGATACAACAACCTACTGCCCACACCCGGAGGGGTCCTTGACTGCTACGATGCACTGGAATCACTGCTCAAGAGTGACCGTGCAGTCTCGACAGGGCAACTGTGCACACCCTCTAATAGTACTACTCGCGTATGACAATGTTTGCAGATCATGACCGTCATGACAGATGATGTGTCTCAACCACATGACTGGGAGCTCAATACTGCCAGCCCATGCGCATGCAAGAACGATGCATGACAATATCACACACCACACCTACCTAGCTAGTCTACTAATCATCAACATGATATAAAGAGGTTTCAATAACCGGTATGCACCATATCCTAGCCCTAGTGCTGGGTATAAGGTATCCTATCTCTAATCACGATATACAACATGTGCGACAATAAAGGGTAAAGAGGTCCAACCTCGAAGCAGTACAGAAATAAATCTATCATCTAAACAAACAGCTAATATCAAGAGTAAATATATGGCAACAGAAAAATAATTAAAACTCTAATGCTATCTATAACTAACTATGCATAAAATCTATGATAATATCTAAAATAGATAAGTCCGAAATACCCGGATATAGAAGTCCGAACGACGAAAACCCCTCGTCAAAAATAATAGCCGCAACGCGCAAACTATGTCAATGCCCTGCATCAAAACATTTCACTTAGCTATTTATACTTTTATTAAATGACCTAACCCAACCAACCAAGATTGGGTCCAAATTAGATCTAACGTAAACCTAACCCAATCATCCCAATTAAACCAAAGAATACCAACCAATTCAACCCAAAACAACTCCACCACCTCACGGCAGTACACTAAATCAACCCCAAAACCCCACATGATCAAGAAAAATCAAAACACAACCACCTGCCCACGTACAACACCACCTATACATAACAATCAGATCACATTCAATCAACAAACTCATGGCCACCACCACAACCAACAGATCAAGCAGTCATATCTCATCAACCCAAATCCAAAACCTAATTTACATCGAACATCAAGTGGAGAACATGACAGTGATCAAAGTAAAGAAAACAAACTCAAAAATCAACTCTAATTAACCACATCAGTAACTCCACCACAGAGCACTCACGGAAGAAAATTGGAACAGAGCAAATACATAGTATCTCAACCCAAACCCCTGATCAACTCACACACACCCAATTCAAGTACTGATCAACACAGCAACAATAGCATACGATCAAACCCCAAACAATCACCCACCGAGCAAAGGCAGATAAACAAAAGGGAAATCAAAGATTTATGCCAAAAGAAACAAGATCTCACGACAGATCAAAAATCAACACAGAACATATCAACTCACATCATAAATCCAATGAGTATCATCATAGCATCATCTGAACAAGAACAAAGGCAACATAGCCAAATTTCATATCTAATATGATCACAACCCTAGACCAATCAAGCTTTAAAACCATAGCAGATTCGAAACCAATAATCAAGATCGCAAGAGACCATCTGATCAGAAGAGTTCGAAGCTAAAAATCCAACACCGAACTTAATCTAACCTCGAACGAAAAGGCAACCGGTCCCAACACCAAATTCACATTCAAAAGCATTTGAACATAAACAACTCCGATCAAAATCCAATCATCCCTCATGAATTAATCAATGCATCTAAACAACCCACGCAACACCTCAGATTCAACCCTTACCTGATCGCTGGCGAAGAACAACCAACCACAGCAATCCGACAAAGCTAGAAGCCTCCTCAACTCTTCGATCGACCAGTTACGCCCCCCTTCCTCGCGCGTGCCCTAAATTGCCGTGGCTCGGCTGGAGATGAGTGGTTGAGTGCGTAGAGAGCTAGCGAGGAAGGAGAGATCCTCAACACCTACTCGATCGCGAAGAAAAACCCTCAGCCCTCGCGTGATAGGGAGGAGTGGCTTGTAGAGGAGGAGAAGAAGAAGAAACAATTCAAAAAGGTGAAACGCTCGCCCTCAGGGCCCCCGCCAGCTCGCCCCAGGACCAACACGGAGGAGGTAAATCACGGTTATCACTGGTGTGGTGAGGCGCCTGGGGTCGATGGAATTTAATGCCAGCAGACCAGGATTTTATCCCCGTGCACAACTGGCGACCCTCGACCCTGAGACCTCCGATTCAAGCAGCAGGCGCCTTACCATCCGATCCAGCCCGTGGGTGCCACATATCTTCCGAACATAAAGCCCGAAGAAGAAGAAACGAGAAAGAGGAGAGGAAAGTCTCTAATCGGGGAAGAGGGAAAGGGTTTTTAATTGGATGCACAAATTGCATTTTAACCCCTCTATTTTGGTCATTCCAAACTAAGCCCCTAATTTTTTGTGGTTTAAGCAACTAAACCCTCCAAGTTTTCCAAATATTACAGTTAAAGTTAAGGGTTGACCTCCCACGAACCGTCGAACCGGCGATTCCAAACCGTTGTCCGGTCTACTATTTTGTCAACCGTACGATCCCCAACATTTGCAACGCTGACATCTTTAACAAGTTGCTCAAATTTAATGACTTTATTAAGATACAAAGTTTGTTTGGAGTTACAAAATTAAGTTTAAAAGAAAGTGTTGGAAATTAAACTTGATTTTGAGCTATTAGGATTGGATTAAAATGAATTGAATTAAATAAGAAATCGTTTGAGGCCCCCGAGGTTATTGTGCAATGGAAGAGCAACTAGTTGTCTCCGAAGCACACGCGGTTTGATCCCTAACTACAGTGAATTTTGTAAGAATTTTTTCTCCAAATGGGGCGCGCAAGATGTTGGGCATCTGGGTCGCCCGTTGCGACCGTGGAGTTGGACCGATCGCCCCAGGTTTGACATTACCCAACCTGATTAATTTTTTTTTAGAATAGTCATTTAAGAAAATAGAGTAGCATATTTTAGAATAGTCTCAAGAAATACCTATGGTAATAGATTGTAGTAGAATAGTATGGTAGTAGAATAGTTTAAAGAATTCTAGATAGACTTTAATAGTCATTAGATTGAATATGTATTGGTATAATTTTAAACTAGTATAATAAGAAGTGAATTCATCAATGTCAATGTTTTAAGAAAAGTTCAAGTTTGATAGTAGAATATTTTAAAGAATTTTAAATAGATTTTAATAATCATTAGATTGAATATGTATTGACATAATCTTAAACTAGTATAAATAAGAGATGAACTGTTCAAAGTTTGAAGAAAAGTACAAGTTTCGTGGTAGTAGATGGTTTAAAGAATTGTAGATAGGTTTTAATAGTCATTAGATTGAATATGTATTGATATAATATTAAAATAGTATAAACAAGAGATGAACTGTTAAAAGTTGTAAGAAAAGTATAAGTTTTGTGGTAGTAGATATATAGTTTGAAGAATTCTAGATAGACTTTAATAGTCATTAGATTAAATATATATTGATATAATATTAAAATAGCATAAATAAGAGGTGAAGTCTTCAAAGTTTTAAGAAAACTACAAGTTTAAGGGTAGTGGAATAGTTCAAAGAATTTTAGATAGACTTTAATAATTAATCATTAGAGTGAATTTGTATTAACATAAACTTATACAAGTATAAGTGAGAGTCGAACTCTTCACAGTTTTAAGAAAAGTACAAGTTACGTGGTAGTAGATAGTTTAAAGAACTGTAGATAGATTTTAATAGTGATTAGAGGGAATCTGCATTGGTATAATTAATCCTAGACTAGTATAAATAAGTGGTGAACTCATTGAAGTTCTAAGAAAAAATTCTTCCTTGTCTCCTCTTCCACATAAGTGTCTCATTCCAACACTCCCATGATATCTATTCTCCCTCGCTGCCCGATGATCGTTGCTGCCATCGAGCAGTACTGTGGCCGACGGACGTTCCGGCGAACTCTGCAGGTCGGATCATGCAGTGGAACTAGTCATGTAGCTCCCTTGCGCCGGTCGGGGAATTATCACCCAAGCATATGGACGGACGAGCGTGTGCAATCCCTCACGAGCACCTCCACGGTATGTTCGTCGGTCGGTCGATCGTCGAATTCTTATGCGTAACCTTTGTTTTGTTTTCTGCAGGTGCAACGAGAAGAGAAACTTGAGAGAATAAACGTGCTGAAGGAGCAGACCAGGAATTTGATACGGGAGAAGCAGCAAGTAACAGAGCAGCTTCAACTGATCGACCATCTGCAACAACTCGGTGTGGCTTACCACTTCAAAGACGAGATTGCAGACGTTATAAGTCGTCTTGGTGCTTCTTTAGACCACGTGAGCTCGCAGCTGAAGGACGATCTCCATTCCACAGCGCTACTCTTCAGGCTCCTCAGAGCAAATGGCCTCTGTGTTTCACAAGGTAATCAATGATCACTAATTAATAGATGGGTTCACAGTTCTGATCATGTCTGTTGCTGTCTGCAAAAAATTAGATTTGTTCAAGACATTTAGAGACGAGAAGGGAAACTTCGAAGCTCGCGGTGAGAACCAGATCAAAGGACTTCTGAGTTTGTATGAGGCTTCCTACCTCGAGAAGGATGGGGAGATTTTGCTGAAGGAAGCCATGGATTTCGCGACCGAGAAGCTGAAAGGATTCATGGAGGAGGGATCTGTTCCTGAGGCTGGCGGTCTCAGAGAACAAGTGGCCCATGGGCTGCAGATTCCACTGAATTGGCGGATGGAGAGAGTGCAGCACAGGTGGTTCATTGAAGCATGCCATGGCGACGACACCATCAACCCTCTCCTGCTGGAGTTTGCTAAGCTCGACTTCAATCTGGTTCAGGACGTGTACAAAAGCGAACTCAGACAGCTCTCCAGGTAAATTAACTGCAACTAATCAAACTTTCATTATCATACTTTCGAAGTTTTTATAATAACAATTTCAAAGCTTAATTACTTTTTACATGCAGATGGTGGTCAGGGCTCGGGCTTTCAGAGAAACTGCCGTTTTTCAGAGATAGATTACTTGAGAACTATCTGTGGGCAGTTGGTTTCACTTATGAACCAGATAGTTGGAGATGCAGAATGATCGAAACAAAGACAATCTGTTTTATTACATTGATCGATGATATTTACGATGTCTATGGAACCTTGGATGAACTCCAGCTCTTCACTGATGTCGTCGACAGGTGATAGAGCATTCACAATCACAATCATCAAGTCATGTTTATCCCAACTATCTAAGCTGGAGCGAGTTTTGATGCAGATGGGACTTAATTGCCATGGACAAACTTCCAGAGTACATGAAACTATGTTTCTTTGCACTCTTCAACCTGGTGCACGAAGAAGGCTACCGAGTGATGAAGGAGAAGGGCTTGGACATTGTGCCAGACTTAAAGATAGCAGTAAATTATACACACTATTCCAATTCTCTTCTTCTTTTCATCTTCTTTGTTATCGAATCAGTTGTTGGTATTAAATTTTCAGTGGGGAAATCAATGCAAAGCATACTTTGAGGAAGCAAAATGGTTCCACCGTGGCCAAACCCCGAAGCTCAAGGAGTACTTGGAGAATGCATGGGTATCAATATCTGGTCCAAACATTCTGTTTAATGCTTACTGCGCGGGCAAAGACTTGACTGGGAAGGCCTTGAAATGTTTTCCCAGTTACTATGAGATCACACGCTCCTCCAGCACACTTTTTCGTCTTTACGATGATATGGGCACTTCCACGGTAATATATATATATATATATAGTCGTTCGTAGTAATCAAACTCATTGGGATCAAACAACATTTACTTACTACAGGATGAGATAGAACGAGGCGACGTGGCAAAATTTATTCAATGCTACATGCACGAAAAAGGTGCCTCAGAGGAAGTGGCACGTCGGGAGATAAGAGAATTGATGAAGAAATATTGGAGAGCTTTGAATGCATCTCTTAGTTGGGATTCTCCATTAGAGGACTTCTTCAAGAAAATAGCAGTTAACCTCCCTCGGACGGCGCATTTCTTTTATCGGGATGGGGATGGATATGGCAAGGCGGATGGAGAAACTAAGTCTCAAATCATCTTGCTGCTACTCGAACCTATCCAAATTTAGAATGAATGCATATATATTGTACCCTTTAGAGGGATCTACGTATTGTTTATATGGTTACTTCTATCAACTTCCTGATCAAACCAACTTCAACAAATATGACAAATACTTGAAGCTCCATTCTGAAAACTCCATTGAGAACAACATTTGCATTACTAGCGATTCAAATTAATGGATTTGAACATTAGCCTGGAGTATTAGCAGCGCATTGTGAGG
This sequence comes from Boesenbergia rotunda, assembly GCA_024364735.1. Lineage (NCBI taxonomy): Eukaryota > Viridiplantae > Streptophyta > Magnoliopsida > Zingiberales > Zingiberaceae > Boesenbergia > Boesenbergia rotunda. The sequence goes on along the minus strand of JAGFNQ010005213.1, from coordinate 81,860 downwards.
TTTCCATGCTTCTTCCTTAACTTTCAGATGCTCTGAACAAAGTAATTAAGGAGAGACAAGAAATCCTGCAGGTACAGTGCCACCGCTGCCCATGATGCACTCATCGCGGAGTAGCGTTTGATCAGATTATATGTGTCCTAGATTATATATCATTATATATCCACAGAATATAATTGCGTCTCTAGTTCCATAAATCGTAGTGGAGATCCTTCCCAAGTTGAATATCACCTGCAGAGAAAATTAAAGAATTGTGTCGAAGAAATTCAATGTTTTGCGATAAAAATATACTGCCTCGGTTACAAGCGGTTCTGTTATGGGAAAGACCACTATTCATACTCACCATGATTTTGATCGTTGTATACAAGTAAGTTGTACCCTGAAATGATACGTTGGTGAACTTTGGTTAGATGACCTCTAACTTTTTTTAATAAAAAAAAAAAAATCACACTATCATTTGGGATTAGCTACATTAATTGAACTGATTTCAAATTGCAATCAAAGTGTATTCATCCATCGGTATTATGCTAGGCCAATAATAACTTTTTCATTCAATAGGGAAATGATTGGATTTGCAATTGAACTGATTGCGCTATTAATAGTAAGATGTGAATGGAATTGGGAAACGAGTGATGTAGATTTATTGCAAAATGAAGGAAGAAGATTCAAGGTCGGACTTCAATTGCAGGCAAAATGGTAAGTTCTCATGATCTCTTCATCTCTTTACTGCTTTACTTCTCTTCTGCATGCTCATCAATCACTGCAATAAGGAAATTTAGAGGTTTGACTTACCAATGTGCTCAATGATTGAAGTGAAATTGCAGTCATGACTGATGTGGCGGAATGTTGGGGTCCTCACGTCGTATGGTCAAAAATCATACTGAGTTGTCAGTCAAAATCAAGATGGGTAAACATGACCCATGAGAATCAAATCCTGCCTAGATGAGATTCAGGCCTAATGGAGCCGGCTCAACACACTCATCCCTAGAAATAGAATTTGGGTGGCGATAACCACTAACAGTCAGTTTCAGTCACCGCTCGACATCCACGATATCTTAGTGTCAGATCCTAACATCCGTCATACTCTAGTCTCAAATCTCGACACCCTCTCTCTGTCTCAGTTATCGACACCTTCTCTGATTCAGTCTCAGATCCTTGCATCCATCATGCCTCAGTCACCAACACTCTCTCTGACAGTCTCAAATCTCGGCATCCGCAATACCTCAATCTCAGATATCGGCATCCTCTCTCTACCTCAGTCACCAACGCCCTCTTTGACTCAGTCTCAGATCCCGACATTCTCTCTTTGCCTCAGTCACCGACACACTCTCTGACTCTATCTCAGATCCTGACGTCCACCATGCTTTAGTCTTAGATCCTAGCATCCATTATTCCTCAGTCTCAGATCTCGGCATCATATTTCGGTCTCAATCGCTGACATCCTGTTAAATATCAAAATTTTGGAGGGTTAAATGCGAATTTACCTAAGTTAAGGGCTTAATTGGAAATATTGGAAGATGAGAGGCTTAAGTGCAAAAGGCCCTAGGGCACTTAAATGCCAACTCTTTCTTCCCGTCGCGACTCACGAGCCGCATCTTCCCGATCGCTTCTTCCTCTCCTTCTTCTTCTCCAACGGCGACACCTTCCTCTTCCACCTAACAGCATTCGCGGCTCCGATTTCCGACCGAGCTTCCGGATCTGGGTACTTGGCGCCCGTTCCGGCCGGAGGAGAGTTGGGATTCGGTGCTGAGACGCTCCCCTCTTCCTCGATCGGGGACGCCAGTAGATTAGGAGATCTCCACGGAAGCGGTGAGGTGATCGCCGGACCTGGGGATCGTTTAGACTGCGTCCGTTTGAGCAGGTGAGTCGCCATTTCGTTCTTGCCTCTTTCGCTGATTTTTAATTCCACCTTCGATTACTCCGGGCGTTTGAGCGCTGTTCTTGGATCTAGGGAGCGACACCGTCGACTTTTCCGAGATCAAGCTTGCTCTGAGAGATCCGGACTTACTCGACAGCTGATTTCTCGCCGTGGTAAGTCTCCATCTCCATTTCTCTTGATCTCGTTCTTCCGATTGCCTTCTAATCAGATCATGGGATGGCTCTAGGGTTCGGCGGAGATACATTCGGAGCTAGGGAACTGCTTTGCCTTCAGTGGCTGTTTTGGGTTGCTGGCCGTTTGTTCCCGGCGACACAGAGAGCTGTGGAGGTGAGTTCCAGCTCTAATTCTTGATCAGATGTAACATTTGTGTGAATGGGTAGCTTGATTAGGGTTCGAATTCAGATCTTGGATTTGATGCGAATACAAATTTGGATGTCTAATTAGAATCGGTTTATGCTTGGATGTTCCGGTTCCTGGTGTAGATCTGTGATTGTTGATGTGCCGTGCGTGTGTTGGTGGATAGGGGATTCGAGTGTTGGTTCTGTGGTTGCTGATCTTCTGTTGTGAGGGGGAGTGCTCTGATCGTTGCCGTGAGTGGGAGGTGTAATGTGATTCGGTTTTGTGTTGCTTGGGTTTTAATTAATCAGTATGTGGAGTTGCTTCGATCAAGCTGGGTTGGTGAGATGGGTTGGTGAGATGTGATCTTGGTCTCTATCATTTCTTGGTACTGATTGGATTGGTCTTGGTGAGTTTATTGGGTTTGTTTTCCCCTGTGTTTTGAGCTTGGATCTAGGTCAATTCTTGGTTTGGGGTTGATGGGATTTAGGTTGGGCTTAGGCTAGACTTAAGTCAAACCAAGACCCAAGGATTAAGAGTTAGTCATTTGATTTGGATTAATTAAATGACTAGTGTATTAGGGTTAACTCTAATTTGATTTAGGGAATTATTTGATTAGCTATTAAATTGAGTATATAGCTAAGATCATATTTTTGGATGCAGGGCTTTGAGCTGACTCCTTGGTTGCGGATTTTATTTCTGGACGGGGGTTCTTGCGCACCGGACGACATCATATTGAGGCGGGTACCTCTGACTTATCTCCTAGATAGTCACAGCCTTATATGCTTGATATGCTAGGATTAGCGATAGGGTATTATTTGCGTGTATCTGTTTTCCGTTACTATGATATATATATTAGACCTGATATGTGATACTGATACCCTCTAGGATTTAGGATATGGTGCATAATTGTATGTGATCCTTGCATATCATGTTGATATAGGTGGATTAGATAGTAGATGCTGTGGTGACTGTCGTCATGCATCATCGTGCACCTTGCATCACTGTCGACCAGGGGCCCATTGTTGGGTAGGCTAGGTCGACAGTCATACTGACCTGCCCATACGGTCATTCATGGGTTAGTGGTTGACGGAGTATGGGTAGGATGCCCTGTGCTGCTCCGCTCATGCACTCATGGGTTAGTGGACCGGAGCGTGGTAGCAGGCAGGGGTCCCTCCTTGAGTTGCCCTAATACCAGGAGATGAGAGAGAGATTTCTCCCCCATATCACATGGGGTGGGTGTAACACTCAGATAGAGATATCCCCCCAGTTCTACGGATGATGACCAGGGGTAGGGATGGCTACCCGGATATGTCATGGGGTAGGGGTGTTACACCGACAGCATACCGTCTACTCGATCACTCTATTATACGGGGTAGGGGATGATTTTTCCCCCGGATGGGTCGAGTACTGATGAAGTCTGTATGTGGTTGTTGCACATGATTGACACGCACATTCAGGAGACCCTTTTTCATGGTCTTGATGACCCTGCATCGCTGGTATGTTCGTTCTACTTCTCGGATTTGCTTTATTTGGTATGGATAGTACCTGTGATATCTTGATAGTTGTATCTCTATTGCTAGCTTAGACTATCTTGCATATATATGAGTTATCAGCTGAGTTCTATGAACTCACCCCGTAGCTCCTTGTTTTTATTTCAGGTTGATCGCCGGGAGGGTCCACTGCCAGTCCCATCACCTTGCGTCGAGATGTTCTTCTTTGATTTATAGTTCCTGTATTGAGTGTCAGTACTGTGTTTTCGTTTTAATATCTTCCGCTGTGTTCTTATTCGATATGGTTGTACTTTTGTGTGCCGTGGAGACCTTATGTCTTTTGACTTTGTTGTTAGTCATACCGGTATGCACGACTTCCTTGGTTTGTACGCTGGTTTGGTGTTTTGGTCTTGAGTATGTGAATTGTCCGCCGGGCGTAGGGGAAGCTGGCCGATCCGTATCGGTCAAGCGACTCCTCGGGGCGTGACACATCCCCCCTGTCTCAGCCTTAGTCGTCGACTTCGTCTATTCTCAAAGCCACTCAACATCGACCAATTTTCCTCATCCTCGATTGGGTTCACACCCTATGTGAGCCCATTGAACACATAGGGCGCACATGGAAGCAACACAACAGCCTCAATGATGAGGTTGATTTTCTCAAATGATGCGGACAATAATGAAGAATATTTCAAAATACGTGGCACCGGGTAAAATCAAGTAGTAGGGCTAAATGCCCCTATAGATACTTGACTCTTGGTGAAAGGAGGGGCAAACCCCCCCCCCTCCCCGCCCAATTAGCTTATACGTGGAAATGTTCTTCTGACGACTATATAAAAAAGGTAAATACAAGGATCCACTTTTTCGACACACACACATCCTCTATGGTATCATCTACCCCTTTTCTTCTTTCTCTTGTATACTACCTTAAGCAAATCCTAACTTGAGCATCATAGTGGCCTGTCGGGACTCCCTAGCACTAGTCTAATTCTCTATTGAAGTGCATCTCAAGTCCACCTCAGCCTCCTCGTCGACGTTCGACCTCCGAAGAGTGTGTGCATTAATCGATCGTTGACTGGTGGCTTGATCATTCACTATATTTGGCCAGAAAAAATTGACGTCGTTTGTGGGAAATTTGAGCCAAGGCGTTGTTATGCTTAACACAAGAAGAATTACTAGCATCCATGACTCCGTTAGAGAAAGAAGCTATAGTGAAGCGGTGGCTATGACACAAGAAATGTCCAACTCTCAATCGATCCATGAGAAGGAGGAAGCTCAAATCGTACCGAGCTAGCCCGATCATGTCACTCAAATAGTGGCTAATTTGGTACCTGAGCTAAAAGAAAGATTGCTCGTCTGTCTCATCTAGAACAATGATATCTTTGCCTGGTCACCCCATGATGTCACCTACGTAGCACCCACACCTTGATGGAGAATTGCCTTAACATCCTTCTAGAGTCTCGACCTATTTGGCAAAAGAAGTGACGTTTCACACTTGAATAACATAGGGTGATTCACAACGAGGCAACCAAGCTCCTGGAGGCAGGACATATACGCGAGGCCTAGTTCCCATCTGGTGGCGAACTTGGTCTTGGTACCCAAATCGAGAGGCAAATGATGAGTGTGCATCAACTTTCAAGACCTCAACAAACCCTGTCCTAAAGACTACTATCTGCTTCCCGGGATCAATAAACTAGGGGATTTGACCTCAAGGATGCAAGCTTATATGTATATTGGACACATATCGGGTGTATCATCAAATCCCTTTAGCAGCGGAGGACCAAGAAAGGGATTTTTTTGTCACCTCTAACGGGACCTTCTATTATATGGTTATCTCATTCGAATTAAAGAATGCAGGAGATACCTACCAATGATTTATAGATCGAGTCTTTAAGCACCAGCTCGGCCGCAATGTTGAGGTATACGTTGATGATATATTGATCAAGTCAGCCCATGTTGAAAACTTGATTGTCGATAACGAAGAGACGTGCAGTACCTTGCGAAGGTATGACCTCAAGTTAAACCTAGCGAAATGCTTATTCGGCATCAAAAGTGGTTGTTTCCTCAACTACGTTGTCACGAAGTGAGGGATAGAAGTTCATCCTGAAAAGGTATGAGCCCTATAAAATTGGCTTCCTCGAGAAATACTAAAGAGGTCCAGAGGCTGGTCGGGTGAATCACCACTTTGTCGCGATTCATTTCTCAATCAGTAGCAAACAATCTTCCATTTTTCAAAATACTATGCAAGGTGACCCATTTCTCATGGGCTGAGTGTGAATTTTTCACTGATCTCAATGCATACTTAACAAATCTTCCCATTTTGTCTAAGTATGTAGCAGAAGAACCTTTATGGCTATACTTGTCAACTTTTGAAGGAGCCCTCAACTTAGTCTTAGTGGGGTAGGAAAATAATATTCAACAACTTATCTACTTCTCTAGCCATCTATTGAAAGACGCCGAGACACACTACATCATGCTAGAGAAACACATTTTGGAGCTAGTACTAATCGACCACCGACTTTGACATTACTTTCTCTCACATCCCCATCACGGTTACTCTTCCATAACACATTGGGCTAGGTGTTGACTAATCCAGAGGCTTTCAGACATTTGATTAAGTGAACTACTAAACTTGGCGAATATGATGTCCAATACCGGTCAATGATTGCCATCAAAGCCCAAGCCTTAACTAACTACTTGATTCAGACATCCGACCTTGAACTACAAGAGACTTGAAAGATCTTTGTAGTTGGATAAGACACCAAGAAGGGAAGTGGAGTTGGGGTCTTTGTAACGCCCCAAAATTTCCATTTTTAGTTCTTAAAGTCCTTAGAATTATTTAGAAATGGTTTAGAAATATTCTAGATATTTTTAGGAATTTTTAGAGTATTTTTATGGAATTTTCCGAGTCCGTTTGGTATTTTTGGAAAAAGAAAAAAGAAAAAGGAAAAAGAAGCCAAAATAGGAAAATACCATAAGGGGCAGCGGGGGTTCGAACCAGCGACCACCACGAGACCAAGGGAGCGCGCGGCCAGCTGGGCTAAGGGTATCAAGCACAGAAAAGGAAAGAATGATAGATATTTAAGCTATAGTTAAGTTAATCCGAACCTTAAGTATAAATAGGTACTTAAAGAGAGTTGTTTTATTTTCTCTCAAACCCTCTCCCTCCCCAACAGCTGCGCCGACCCCTCTCCCTCTCCTCTCTTGTGCGCACGCAAATCAAGGCCAAGAGGGTCGGCCGAGACCCTTTCTCCAAGAGATAATACTATATTCGAGATCCCCGCGACGAGAGGAACGCGTAGACGTGAAGAATTCTTCGAGATCTCGAGTTTCTCCCGAGTTCTAGACCTCTATCTTGGTTGTAAGTCCAAGATATCAATGTAAGTACTGCTCACCTGCAGTAAGAGGCGGTTTTTCCGCGAGAATTTCCTTTAAAAGTTTTTAAAAGAGATAGTTCTTTTAGTTTTTAGTTTTTGCATGTGATCTTAGTTCATTATATGCTTATATATTTTATTGAGTGCCCTATATGAGATTAGGGACCAAGAAAAGCTATGAGAAAAGAAAAGAGAAGATAAAGATAAGAAAAGAAAAGGCCAAGGCCTTAAGAAATCCCCAAAAGTCAAGACTTAGGGATTTTTAGCACGCAAGGTGCTCCAGAAAATGCCAAGGCATTTACAGATAAGAAAGAAAAGAAAGAAAAGCTATTTTATTTTATAAGGCCAGTACCCGGCGTCCAAGGGCGTCGTTAAAGAAATCCAGGTGTCCAATTCCAAGGTCTTGGCCCTGGTAGACCAAGGTCTGCTCTATTAGGATTGGTGGCTCGCTACCCCAACCTTTTAGGGAACGCGCATTCAGATGGTACTTACGTCTTCAGTGGATCCAAGTGATTATTATTTTCAAGTATATGCTTTAGCAAAGTTTTCTAAAGTTTAAGAAAGTTTTCAAAAGTTAAAGAATAGCTAAAGTTTCCAAGTTGAGCCAAGAAAAGTAAAATGAGATTTATTATTGCTTGAGTATGCATGTTTTGAGTTATACATGTTCTTAGTATTCTTTCAAGCATATTAGTATCTCATATGATGTTCAGTTTGATCTAGAAGCATGTTTGCATATTTCGAGTTTTTGTGAGCTAGATAGTACTTACTAAGCTTTATGCTTATAGATGCATTTCCTCTTATTGCAGATAAAGGTAAAGGCAAGCAATTCTGAAGGAAGACGACGAGGCGGTGCTGAGTAGAGTGTGTGTGGTGGCTGATTATGGAGAGATCTTTGAGACGAGACAATTTAGTTATTTGAATTGCAATGTTTAAGTTTATTCAAATTTCAAGTTCTTGCTTTATGGAGATTATAGAGTATTTGAGTTTTGGATAGTTTTACATGCTCAATTTCTTAGAGTAAAGATTCCATGTCATTTCGTTTAGCATACATATCCTTATGATTGCATTGGATGAGTAGAAGTGTGAGTAGTTAGAGATATTGATACTTTGTTAGAGAAAAAGGTGTTTGTGCCAAGATAGTATCAATTTCCCTTTGAATCAAGTTTTTATTGCTTAAAAATGTTTAGAAAAGTTGCAATCACATTTCATAATGCTTTAGCAAGGTCGTAGAACATGTATTTGGTGTTATGAATGCATAGGAGTCAAGATTGATACAAACTCTATTGTTTAAGTTCATATAAACTTGTTTAGTTTATTTTCTTCCATAAAAGTCCTAAATTCAAGTTATGGATTCGTTTGATTGGCTAAATTGTTTAGGAAACTGACATAAAGTATAGAAGTGGTGTCATAGTTTGATATGGCTCGAAACTGAATGAATGGTGGGCTTAAGAAGCAAGAGCCGAAACCTGTAATTCTGTTTACAGGCGTACCAGTCGACTGCCACGTCACCAGTCGACTGGTACGGGCAGTTTGAGTTGGGTGAGGCTTGTTTCAATAAGTATCAACTACGAGTTTTGAGAAGGAAAGTGTGATATGGTATCATGCATGACTACTTAAGTTAGAATATAATTGTTAGAAGAATTTAAAAGAAAAATAAAAGATTTCCGCATTTTACTTTTAGTCGTGCATTAGAGTTGAGAAGTAGAGGAAAGTAACGATCCGTCTAAGGTAGAAGAAGGCGGGTCGCTACAGTCTTACTGTGCTCCGGGGAGATACTTTGCATCTGATTATCAAACTCCACTTTTGAGCCTCAAATAATCAAGTCGAATATGAGGCCTTGTTAGCTAGCCTTTAGGCAATTAAACATGTATGAACAGCCTAAGTCATCATCCATTTAGACTCATAGCTAGAGGCTCAGCAACTCGAAAGCACCTTCGAGATTCATAATGACTGACTTCAATGCTACACTGAAGCCTTCGAAAGTTAAAAGTTGACTTTTAGGAAGTCATCCTACAAAAGGTGTCTCGGTTGAGAACCGAAAGGAAGTTGAACTGGCCAAGACGGCAAGCACCTTGATAACTTGGGAGCTGAAGGAACCCATCGCCTGAGATAAACTGATAGCTCATATCAATTATGTGCCACATTCGGAGGACCAAGCTGATTGGTAGACCTCCCCTCTTCATCTCTTTCTTAAGGCATGAGTTCTACCCAACAACTTTAAGCAAGCTCAGACTCTCAAAAGGCGGGCTATCCATTTCACGTTGGTTAGAGACACTGTGTACAAGCATGCTTTCTCTTGTCCCCTCCTAAAATGTCTGAATTTCGAAGATGTCAACTACGTCATGTGGGAAATCCATCAAGGTTGTTGCGGGAATCAGACTAGAGGTTGAAAGGTCCTCTTGGTCAACTGACACAGCTCGGGTAGTCACCACCTGTCGCAACTATTAGAAACATCAACCTTTGCCTCACCGCCCCACTAAGTTGCTAAAGACCTCCATAGTATCTTGCCCCTTTGACCAATGAGGGATGAACATCATGGTCCCTTCCCAACATACCCAACCAGAAGAAGTTTCTTCTAGTTGTAGTAGATTACTTCTCAAAGTGGATGGTTGCTAAACCACTTGCTTGGATTACAAAGGAGGTTGTCCTTAAGTTCCTATCACTACAAGAATGTTTACATTCGGCGACGCGAATACACGTCACCGAATGTAAGCAAAACGCGTCGCCAAACCTTTGGCGACGCAAGAGCGCGTCGCCACACTGCGTCGCAGTTGGGTCGTTGGCAAATGTCAATATCGCCTTTGGCGACGCAGTATGCATAATTCGTCACCAAAGGTGTTGACATTTGGCGACATCAAACAGCCACGTCGCTAACTGTCTTATCATTTGGCGACGCATTATGCATAATTCGTCACCAAAAGTATTAACATTTGGCGACATCAAACAGCCACGTCGCTAACTGTCTTATCATTTGGCGACGTGCACCAAGCGTCGCGAAATGTAATTTGAAATGAAAAAAATACTAGACATTTGGCAACGCCTGAAAGGCGTCGCAGAAAGTTATGCATTTTAAATTTTTCAATATTCGAATGGTATTTGTTTATATTAAATATTAATATCAAATAACAAACCGAACAATTCTCAGACCCAACATTTTCTTTCCAAAAAAGTGCACAATCATTTTCACAAACATGGATTGACTCGTATCCCAATCCCAGTTCACTGAGCTTTCTCTTTGCCTCATAGTGTGAGCCAGGTAATATTGCTTGAGGAAATGCCTGCTTCAATAACTTAAGTAACATATCAAACGATTTGTTACTCCACTTGTTCAATACTTTCACATGCATTAATTTTACTAAGAAATTAAGCGCAGTGAAATCTACACATCCTGGATACAGTTCTTTCTCAATTTCCTTCAACATATCATCGAAATTTTCAGTTTGGAAATCTCCTTGTTGAACAGGCACACTAGATTCTCCTATCTCCACTGGTCCAATCAAATCATTCAAAACATCTCTCATTTCATCTTGATCATCATTGTCAGATAAAACTTCATTGTCCATCGGTGGATGTTCATATTGCTCACCATGATAATCCCACACTTTGTATGATTGTTGTATCCCATGTCTTATTAGGTGTATCTCTACTAAGCGCAGCGGTTGATACCGATGATTCAAACAATTATTACATGGACATCTTATTTTCCCATCTTCATTGGCATACTCGAGAGCGCGTGTCACAAACATACGAACACCATTTTTATATTCGGGAGAGATTCGATTCCTCACACTCATCCAACTTTTATCAATCGTCATTTTGTAAAACTAGAGCCAAGAAAAAATATACATTAAACATACACACTATGAAAATCAAACAAAATTCATACATTATTGTCTAGCTCAAATTACTCAATATTACTAACTACAAAATTATCAGCTTCTAAAAAACAATCCACTAAAATATTATATAAATCACACACTTTACCAAATCAAGAAAATGGTAAAGTCAACAAAATTGGTTATGCTAATACACCACTTAAAGGTTAGTGCCCAAAAATGAACTACTAATCCAGTCATAACAACCTATCTCAGAGCTTTATTATCCTAGTTCAACACTCAAAGCACTAATCTCTAGTAAGTCTAAAAGCAAGACTAATAGGATGTAACCACTGGAAATTGTTTGCAAAAATATATACTAGCATGTAGCAAAATATCTAGTAAAGTGTAACTGCATGTAGCAATATGATTAGTACAGCGGAGTAAGAAAACAAAGCATGAATACGTAAATAAACATGAAGTTTCATTATTTCATTTCGTTAGATTATGTTTAACCTTTATCTTTTTATAATTTCAGCAGGGTAGGCATGTAGGTTATGCCCCTACACTAAGAAGCAATGAAGTGGTACACAACACAGGAACAACTACTTAAATACAACCAATACACTCACCATAGACCAATGATTTTAGATTAGTACAACTAAACAATTTAATCAAAACTAATTATTTCCCAACAACAACAACAATGGTAAAAACCCTCGACGAAGGCCTAAGATGAGGAAACCGATCCTACCTTTAATGAAGGTTGCTGGAACGTCGCTGAGGGAAGGAAACGTCGCTGTCGCGTGCTCGCACGAGAACAGAATCGCAAGAGATAGGGGCTGCAACTTAGGGTTTGCGCGCGGCAACGGCACGAGGAGAGATCGGCTAGGGCTCCACGCGAGGGAAGGCTTTAGCCGACTTGTTTGCGCGAGGAGAAGATGGAGGAGGAGAAAGGTCAGAGGGGCTTGCGGCGTCGGGGTGGAACTGCTTGTGAGGCGTGGGTTCAGCGTCGAGGAACGAACACGGGGGAAGGGAATGAATGAATCGGTGAAGTTGAGGGGAAGTTAGGGCTTTTTAATAGTTTTGTCATTTTTACAAATAAACCCTCCATAGTTCAGTAAATTCCAACTAGGCCCCTATTTTTTTTTCTAATTTTACTTTTTAAACCCTTAAAAATTCAGTATTTAACAACTATATACTATAAATAAAATAAAATTAGTACATGATTAAACCATAAAATTTACGTTAAAAAATAATTTTAATTTTAATGCAATAATGAAATAAAATTTAAGATAAAATAATTTTTTTAATGAAAAATACATATATGTAAAATTATAATTCAAAGAAAATGTAAAATGCGTCGGAAAATGACCTACCTTCTGCAATGATCTAGTCTCGATTATTTTTTTAAATACATTAACTTTTTTGCGTCGCTAAATGATTCAACGAGCTATCTTTTCGCGACGCGTTCATTTTGTTGTGTCGCCAAACGATAGATAATAAAGGTTGGTGATGGTTCGAACATTTGGCGACGATGAGTCTGTTGATCGTTGCCAAAGGTCACATTTAGCGACGTGTTTGTGCGCTAGACGTCGCGGAATGTCATGATTCTTGTAGTGTATGGTAGGACATGCTGATATGGCCTCCCTCACAAATTGGTTTTAGACAACGATCGAAATTTCAAGGTCGCAAACACAATGAATGATGTCAAGATTTTGGCATTCGTCAAGATTTACCTAGGTCTATTATCCCCAAGATAATGGTCAAACAAAAGTTGTCAATTGAGTACTCGTCCAAGGATTAAAGAACAAGCTCGACAATGCCAAAGGTAGCTGGGTTGAAGAAATCCACAATATCCTCTAAGCTTATCGAACGAATCCATGCGATAGTATAGGGATGACTCCATTTCATTTAATCTACAACGGTGAAGTAGTGATCTCGATCGAGATCGGCCTCGAGTTAGCTAGGATCAATGCAAACAGAGATGGGGAAGAAAACTCAAACAAAAGGCTTCTTGAGCTAGACCTCATCATAAAAACCCGAGAACAAGCTAAAACATAGCTCAAGGTTGTACTGGCAATGCATGAGTCAAGCTTACAATAAACTATGTGTCATCCATCGCTCCTTCCAAATCGGAGACTTCGTCTAGAAGAAAGTGAAGCTTATGGGAGATGTCAACAAGTTGGAGCCATGCTGGGATGGACCTTACTGACTCACCCACAGACTTGATTGCAGGTCTTATTACTTGGATGATCCCCGGGGAAAGGAACTCAAGTGACCTTAGAATGCAACACATCTTAGACCTTATCACACCTAATCCCTGATATCACCATTATGTTTTTTTTTCCTTTCCTATATTCACGATCTATCAAGTAAAATCAATGTCTTTTGCTTGCCTATCTCTTCTTGCACAACTACCTTACGACAAGTTCGGAACTCCTAGCTCCGTGCTAGCGACTCAACTCAAGACACAGTTAGCCCTCTTAGAGTCACCCACTAATGGCTCAGCCTCACGACAAGCCAGGAATTTATAACCCTCTTAGTCCCACTCGCTAATGGCTCAACCTTACGATAGGTCAGGGATTGATAGTCCTCTTATCCCCACTAGCTAATGGCTCAGCCTTATGATAAGCAAGTAATTGATACCCCTCTTAACCCCACTCGCTAACGGCTCATTACTATAGGTCAGGGGTTGATAGACCTCTTAGTCCTATTCATTAATGTCTCAACCTTACGACATGCTAGGGATTGATAGCCCTCTTAGCCCCACTCTCTAATGGCTTAGCCTTACTATAGGTCAGGGATTGATAGTCCTCTTAGTCCCACTCGCCAACAACTCAACCTTACGATAGACCAGGGATTGATAGCCCTCTTAACCCCACTCACTAATGGATTAGCCTTATGACAGTCCAGGGATTGATAACCCTCTTAATTAGCCTAACTCACTAATGACTAAGCCTTACAATAGGCCAAGTATTGATAGCTCTCTTAGTCCCAATAGCCAATGGCTAAGCCTTACAGTGGGCTAGGGATTGATAGCCTTTTTAGCCATACTCGCTAATGGCTTCACTTTACGACAAACTCGGGACTCTTAACTCTATGCTAGAAATACAAAGATTCATAGACCTCTTAGCCTCACTTGGTAACGGCTCCATCTTACAACAAGCCCAGGACTTCTAGCTCCATGCTAGCGACTCAGAGACTTGTTGCCTTCTTAGCCCCACTCGTTAGCAGCTCCACCTTACGATAGGTCGGAACTCCTAGCTAGCTCCGTGCTAGTGACTCAACCTTATAACAAATCTGACACCCCTAGGCCTCTTAGCTCCTTTCGTTAACAACTCTGTCTTAAAACAGGTATGGATTATTATCCTCAAGCGAGCAATTGAGGCTTACGACAAACTTGATCTAGGGCACCTTAGCCCCGATCTCGAGTATCTCAGCCCAGTCTTCTAGACAAAATCCTTCCCAAGCACCTTATGTTTCTTTGCTTGGCTTTCTAAGATTATCATCTCAAGTCATCTCGATAGATAAGTTCAAAATTAGTTTCTTATATTTCAAATAAAAAATTCCCTTTACATTTGGCAAAGATTGTCACAATAGTTGGAGTCTCACATCAAACTTGAAACTCCTAACTTTACGCTAGTGACTTAGCTTTACAACATGCTACTTAGATCAGCTGAGTCACTCACTACTCAACGGTCCTCGACCGTTCCACAGCCAAGCTCTCAGATCATGCTATTAGCCAAGCTCTCGATCATTTCTTACTGAAGCTCTCTCAGAAGAGTTGTTGTCTTAGTCACTGCCACACCCATACATCACTCAACACTCAGAAACGCAACAAACACACATATTCAACACATGCAAACAAAGCTAGTTTTCAAAAATGGGATTCTATTCATGGTAAAGGTTCTTTAAATACAATGAAAAAAGAAAACAACACAAAAATAACTACAAAAATAAAGATAGGAAGATGGCAAAAGAGTCAACATTTAAGGAAGGAAGCACTGTCAGTTGGCCTTCTTAGACTTTGGCAAGTAAGCCTAAATTTTCTTGGGATTTAGGAAACTCAGGTTTGCCCCTTGAGGTATAAGACTAGATCGCAGAAATTGACAGATGGCTCCCTCAAATCCATGCATGAGCATCTTGTCGGTCTATGCTCCCTGTCATGCCCCAAGAGACTCATACTTGCTCGAAAATCGGGCAACATCTCTCCTGTACGGTGGACAATCTAAAACTTGTCCACATCTATCTCAACAATATATATAATAGCATAGTCACACATGACTAACAATAATACTAATTATACAATAATAAAATTCATATCCATGCAGTTATTAATATCCAAAAATAAATACTAAGCATAATAACTCCGCAAAATTATAAAATAAAATGCGTAAAATTGAAAGCCCAGAAAAATAAACATAAGTTTATTAAAGATACATCTACACGCCCATTGAATAAAAAATATAAAATACGAAACAACCAAAAATACCCAAGACTGAGGACTGACAGCTGGATCCTCTCTTAGTGGCATGAGACGTAGCTTTCAGTTTCCTGAAACAAAATAATAGAGGCTAGGGGTGGTGAGTCTGGGGTTGAACTCTGCAGATATAGCGAATAGATAAATGTATGGTATAAACAAGATAATCAAATTAGATAGAAATAAGGTATACAGTCTCCAAAAAGTAAAACACATAACAAATGCGAAAACATATCTGTCGGGCATTGATTAGAAACTCCCATACCAAATCAATAAACAGCTCAGACTACGGAGCAAATCCAGATTAAATAACAAATGCAAATCAAATACATATATGCATGTCAATCAAATGCAACAATCATAACTCAAAAAAATACATGATGCATCGTATGTAAATGATACAATCACATCTGTCACCCCTATACACCAATCTACAACCATCACACATATCTGCGAGGCTGACTGGGCAAGAGCTGTGACAACTGTACGCACTCTCAGATCCATCTCCTATGAGTGGTTGAGTGGATAGTACACTGGGAGAACAATCTCAATCCCGGACCCTAAGAAAAGGGGAAGCACAACCGCTCTGTATCAAAGACCCTAAGGGAGCACAACCGCTCTAATACCTAAGCACAAGGAGGAACAACCTCTAACTTCAGGAAGGGGAGCACAACCGCTCTAGTACCTGATGGGGGAGCACAACCGCTCTAATATCCAAGAACAAGGAGGAATAACCTCTAACTCCAAGAAGGAGACCACAACCACTCTAGTACCCAACGGGGGAGCATAACTGCTCTATATCATCATGGAATCAATAAGAAACACATACACCCAAATCAGAATCATAACACACAAACATGCAACTAATTTATTGGGTAGGGTATATCTAATGTCAACCAAACCCTAGATAGGTCACATGATATTTCTAAAGTACACATGTACTAGCGGTACTCTTCGGATCAGAAAATAAAAGTTGTATAACTGAAAATTTAGATTTTTAACTCAAAAATAAAGCAAAAAGAAGTATCAAGTAGGAAAACAAGCAGAGTAGAGCTAAGGTAAATAAACATATTCAAACAACAAATAATCATGCATTTAAAGGTAAAAGGAGCTAAAAAAATTAAGCAAAAAGTACCCGCCTCGTAATGTAGTGTGTATCCGAAAGACCCTCCGCAATCGAACACACTTAAACGATCAATGTTTTGTATCAAGGATTCAATTTAGCTATTTGTAAAATTAATAAAATAGTTAAGTTAACTATTAAGCATAATTAGGATCCAACCCTAACTCAACATCTTTCTTATTAAATCTAAATCAACCATGGGTCCCTTCCTTACCCAATTTAACAAATTTAGGTCATTAGGTTAAACTCTAAGGCCCCAATGAGGTTAACAACTAACTCCAAATGAAACATGACAACAATCCAATTACCACCCCACTGATTCCACATGAACTGGTTTACACCTAACCAAGCAAACATAGATCAAATTTTCCCACTCATCAACTCTAAGTACCAAACAACAAGAACCCTAAACTTACACTGATCACCTACACTGGAACCATCCCCACAGAACCCTCTACAAGTTGGAGCTCTGTTCCCATCACATCCTTATCACATAGGAACGAACTGAACCATTATCTCCATCCAAATTGAGAATCCAAACTGAATCAGATTCTTACATCACACACACGCCTACCATACCTCTCACGACAAGTCAATGCCTCAAACAACCACAGAAAACCTAAATACATCACACTGGTCAGTAAGAATCGAAACCAGTACACTCATGTTCCTGACAGAATTTGACTCGGGCAAATCCTGGATCACGACAAAGATCTACAACCCCAAACAACCACAGAAAACCTAACTACAATCATACCTGAAATCGAAGAGTAGCTATAGATCCACCGACTCCAATGAGCATGTGATCGAGGATGAGGATCTTTGCTCGATGGAACAGGATATCAACATAGATTTGGTCTTCGAATTTTATAACAATCTTCTTGGTGTCGTCAGTACGGGGTATACCACCCGAGTGGCCAGAACCAACTTAGATTTCAATCTCGCCATTTTCACGGAGTATCTTGGATGTTGTAGATCAATATATCACTATCCTCTCTACCCTTGTATTCCAGATCCTTTACCGGCTCCATTAGAGGTAGTCACCTCTGATTCTGTTTATGAGTATTTTTTCGGACACCCCAGGCCGGATGGTCTTGATGAGCTGGCTAGTGAGTTCCCCACTTTTCCTACCCTTAGACTCTCCCCAGTTGATTATATCCTCTTCAAGATTATCACCAACTGCCTTCTGCCAATCACCTCAAAACACCTAGCGGAGATCCGTCCTTATCACTGCCTGATGCTTTATGGGATGCATCGGCATCTAGACTTTGACATCATGACTAGCATCTTCCATTCCATTATCCACTACAGTGACCTCGGGCGTCGCATGGTTTAAATGCCTTTTGGTTACATTATTACTGATTGGCTCCAGTCAGTCAGTATTGATGTGTCCAGGGGCAGGACTGTACCGATGGTTCGGCAAGACTGCAGACTTGGGAAACACGTGTTTTCCAAGTCTGGCATCGTTGTCGATGCTCGAGGGATTAGATGGAAAGATGGGTGGGGTCTGGGGGAGCTTCCATGTGCACCACATGTTCAGGTAGCCGCAGATCCAGCTGGACATCAGGGTACGCCCGCTGCAGCGGAGGACGACGACGACGAGGCAGAGCCAGATCTCCGATGGCAAATCGCAGAGCTCGAGCAAACGATGGACCACAGATTTCATATGTGGGAGGTCGAGCAACAAGCGATGCGGTCTAACATCTTGATGTTGATTCGTGTACAGCTGGAGACACGTGACGAGCTGCGCTCGTGGATGGCTAGTCATCCACCCCCGTAGACATTTCCTGGCTTTCAGTCCGTCGGGTAGCACGACTCCAGGGAGCTTCCTGCCTATTGATGACACTGCATTTGATCCGATGCAGTCTGATGTTCCCCATGCTCTCACTGATCAGGATTGACTTCTTTTGCTGTATTTTGACTTATGACTACTATTTCATGACTATGTGTGACTGCCATTCTGGTGATTTTTATTTGTTTTGGTGTTTGTTTTCATATGATGCATATGAGTGTCTGCCTTGCTATATTTTATTTCATATGCTTTTCATATGCCTTTCACTTATCACTCTATATCTTTTTTTGGTTTTGGGGAGAGACCCTTGTTTAAGGGGGACTTTTTTAAACTTAATAACCAGTTTACACCCTTTTCGGTGTTTGACAAAGGGGGAGAGAATGATTAGTTAAGTTTAGGGTTTATTACGAATATAACTATTGTAGGGGGAGGACTCTAATTCCCTTGCAATAGTGAAATTTGACTTCATTTGTAGGGGGAGCACTCTGATTCCCTTGCAATAGTGAAATTTGACTTCTAATACCTAAACTTAAAATCGGGTTGTCAAACAACAAAAAAAGAGAGATTGTTGATGCAGTCTGACCTGATTGTTGTTTTGGTGTTGACACTGATTTAAGTTTAGTTGAGTCAGATAAGTTCAGATTAAGTCCTGGTCGGGGACTGGACACGAATTTCGGTGAGTGAAGCCGGGTGAAGGAAACCCTAGTGAGTGAAGCTAGGTGAAGTAAATCCTGGTGAGTGAAGTCAGGTGAAGGAAACTCTAGTGAGTGAAGCTAGGTGAAGAAAATTCTGGTGGGTGAAGCCAGGTGAAGGAAACCCTGGTGAGTGAAGTCAGGTCCTAGCAAGGGAAGCTAGGTGAAGGAAATCCTAGTGAGTGAAGCTAGGTGAATAAAGTCCCGGTGAGTGAAGCTGGGCATGAAGTCTTGGTCCAGGGGACTGAGCATTAAGTGTACTGGTCGGAGAGGGCTCGTGAGCTCGTACTCCGGGACCAGACTGAGTCAGAGAAGGCAAGGGAGCCTGTTCTCTGGACTTAGGGTCAAAATGGTCGGAGCTGGATTGATCTGAAGTCCGATCAGGGAGTTGGCACGAACTCCCTTAGTTGTGGATCGGTCTGGTGCCCGATCATGGAGTTGGCACGAACTCCCTTGATAATAGATCGGTCTGGTGACCGATCCAGGATGTCTGATCGGTCTAGTGAATGATCAGAAACATATCAGAAATATTCTGTATGGTGGCTGATCGGTCTGATGAACGATCAGAAACAAATCAGTAGGCTTCTGATTAAACCTTGATCAGTCTTCATGACCGATCAGGGCCATCCTGGACCAATCAGGATTGTTTCTAATCGGTCAGGAAGTGACTTGATCGGTCACTCTGACCGATCAGGCCCTAACCTGATCGGTCAAGTGACCGATCAGGTTTTTGAGGTCTGAAAGGTCAGACCTTGACTGATCAATCAGTGGACCGATCAGGGGTCTTGACCCTCAAAACCCTGAATTCACAGAAGGTTTGAGGATCGGTCTGGTGACCGATCCCTGATCTCTGATCGGTCAGTGAGACCGATTAGATCCTTACTGGATCGATCAGAGTTGAGTCTGATCGGTCAGAAGGGTGACTGATCGGTCAGGGTGACCGATCATTGCTTGAGAACTTTAATTTGAATTACTGTCAGACTTCTGATTACGCTCTGATTTTCTTCTTATACCTTCTGATATGTTTTGATTTGCTTCGCTAATCAGCCTCTTGAGTGTGCAGGTGATACAGAGACAATACAAACCAAGAAGGAGGGTCAATGGTGACTTTCGCTACGGCAGGTTTGTTTGTTTTCTGTTTACAGGATTCAACGGCTTCTGGCGGGCTGGCGACTGACCTGAGGCTCAGCTGAAGAGTTCTTCAGTGGACTGAGCGCTCAGTGGAGGTCAATGGGTCAGTGGTGACGAAGCTGTGGTTCAGTGGGTGCAGACGCGCCTGGTGATGAGCAGAAGGAAAGCTTAAGAGGAGCCTGGCAAAGCAGAGACAAGTAACTTTGGAGTTGATCGGAAATCAAGCAGACACAACGAGAACGAAGGGCTGAGTGAAGGTTCTTGCGTTAGGGTTGTGTTGTGTTGTGCTCTGTGAAGCTTCTTCTTCGTGCTTTCTGTGCTCGCGCTTTGTAAGCTTTTTCTCAAGTCTCTGTGCTTACTCTGATATTCTCTTGAGACTGTTTGTAGAGAGGTTACTCCACCGAGAAGGAGATTTTCTTATCCGGATTTTCGGGGCTTGATCTGCCGACGATCAAGGGATCGCCCACCTCATGGGCATGCCAAGGAGTAGGGGCAAGTTATCCCCGAACCTTGTAAATCTCTCTGTTAGCGTTTGTTTTCTTTCTGTGTTGTTTGCTTTCTGTTCTGTTTCTTTATTTCCGCTACTAACCTAAGTGCAGAAAGAACCAAAAGGATCCAGTTTTTAAGTGGCTGGCTATTCACACCCCCCCTCTCTAGCCATCCCAGATCCAACATTACCTTCCCGATATGTCTCGACTTGATTCGTGCCTTCTTTCACCTATCTAGCTGCACAAGACTATAGGACCTAGAACTATAATGTTGTTTGCGGCCCTAGGCCAAAATTCCTTGCTTCGACAAAGATAAATATGATCTATGTAAATGACACTCCTAACTGTAGGACCCAGCTCTTCATGTGATCTAAAAAACCACTCCTAACTGGGAGAACATTATCGTTACCATCGATCGTTATAGCAATCAATAATACACCCGGATACTTTTAGATGTGTGACATCTATTCCAATAAGTTTACATAGATAAGACCTTAACACTCTTCGACATGCGTCGAAAGCCAAAAAAATAATATTGGAACCCATTGTTACCATTCATGTATGGTGCCACATAAGTTTTAGGATCCCTAACTCTTAACTCATGGAGATATTTTGAAAGATCTCTATATGCCTCATGATAATTTCCAATGACCTTTTTCATCAATTTCTCCCTAGCTATGTATGCTTTTTTGTATGATATAGTAAATCCAAACCTAGCGTTTATATCTAATATAATCATACTAGGTTTGTAATGTTCATTATAAAGAAATTGCTCTTCAACAAAAGACACTACAAATGAGGAAGAGCATACTTGATGATCAACACTTTCCCTAATTGTTCTACATTGGTGTTCCTTTACATATTTTATAACAGTAAATTCTACATTCACCTGTGTAACTACTCTCCGTGTACATGGTTAATTGAAGCACGTTGCTTTAACTCTATTTTTTTCGGGTTTTAATTAGGTTATATCTTATATGTTTAACCATAGCATATTTCACAAGTGCATTCTTGAATTTTTGTCGAGATGAAAAAATTTATCCAACAAAAAATTCATGCTCATCTGTTGCCTCTGTCTCTCGAATTAGTCTTTGTAGCAATCGAAAATTCAAAATATATGAATCATCGGCTATAGGGAACTCCTCCTCTAAGTTACTATACTGCTCTGGGGGAAATTAATATTGTTCAATTTGCATACCATTAGTTAAAAATACTTGTACATCTGTATTGGGTTGTAATTCTTCTTCAATTCTGATATCATGCTCTTTCTTCTCACTCCAAGTAGGCTCAAAGTATTCAATATGTGTTGTACAAGGATTCAGAACCTCATCTTCTAGGTTACTCGCTTCTTTATTGAGATCAAATGTCAAATTCCTTGTTATTTCTATTAGTATTCACCACACCACTATATACTCAGAAGATGATGGAATATTGTTTTAGATATTTCTAATATATTAGCTTCATGTCCCATAACGGCATTTGCATCAACCATATTCCATATCTCAGAGAGAATTTCTTTAGCAATATGATCATCCCTGAAAAATAAATTACAAACTAAGTTGGAAAAATTACAAATTCATAATCAAGTGGTGTTGTAAATTCAAAGAGCAAGTAACAATCGATATTGGTCCGATATAAGACACATGTTGGACCTGATATGGGATGATATCAGGGTACATTGGGATTGATATCATCCCATATCAGGCCCACGTTGGGCCTGATATGGGATGATATCAATCGCAAGGTGCCCTGATATCATCCCATATCAACGTCACATTCTAGCTTAAATTTATCGTAGTGTTACAAAATTTATAAGAATCCTAATTATGTAATGTATTACACTGTTAGACTCCTTCTGCAAACTAACAATCAATAGGAAAGGTTGATCATGGTACCATCACCAAGATCTAGTTGAAATTTAGCATCACAGTGGAGCAACTCGCAAAAGTGATTAAGTAATGAAGGACACCATGTTCAAGATGTTGTTCATGATCTTCGTCACACATCCATGGACAACAATAACACGAACTTTTGCTACAATAAAGCTTATACTATTTTTTTTATCGTATATACCAATTTTAAGTAGTAAAATGATATGTACACCACTAAATCATTATCTATATTCTTTTACCAAATACACTATTGCTTGAAATTTCTCTTTCACCACTGATCTTCCTCAACGATTTTTTAAAGTCATCTCTTGAACACCGTAAGACAATACTCTCACTTGTAACTACCTCATTTTGCAATCCCGCCAAAATGCAAAAAAAAAAAAAAAATTCGTGATGAGTCGTATTTAGACGAGCAGGAAGAGATATGGAGGGTGAGAGAAAATGAGGTGACTTGTATATGAACCATCACATTTTATTTTTAAATTAAAACTAATAAAAAGTAATTTGGATGTCTTAGAAAATGAAGTTTGGAAAGGGGATATTAGCGAGAGGGGTAGGAGCAGAATATGGAGAATTTGTTTATATCATTTGATAAAACTCAAACTATAATACATATTTTGATAAATATAATTTTACAAGTACACTTTGTTTTTTTTTTTGGGGTAAAAAGTCGATTTGAATATATAACCCTCAATGTTTGTCTTTTTAAATGTTTGCCTTTTGGTATTTTCTCCCCAAGTACTAACGAAATTGACATCATACCCACCACGGCATTATTTTATTAGTGTTGTGCGCCTTTAAAAATAAATAAAAATAAAAATCCATATGCCGCAATTGTGGAGGCATTTAGCACATTATCCAATTTCTATTCAAGGGCAGAGCCTTAGCCTTTTATTACAATGTCAGTTGATCAAGTTGATTCGCATCTGGTTGGTATGTTATTCTTAATTTCATCGTCCTCATTTATTTTATACTTTTATTGTCTTTTTTTATAAGATGTCATGATATTATTTTTATTTAAAAAATTTATTAGTCGTAGCAAATTAATTGCCTTTTGGATGGGCATCGAGAAGAGGAATGACGGGTCGAGGAGAAGACCTAAGTTCAGGAAAAGGCAAAAAAGAAAGTTTTATTAAACAAATAAAAAAATACTGAGGTGGACCGACACTCTATAAACAAATTTTAAAAAAAAACTGAGGTGGATAGCCAAATAGATTATTTTGACTTTCTTACTTTACACTCAATTTTGTATTATCTTCAAGTACATAGCTTAACTGCTTAGACCATCTCCAAACATCAACATCAAATTTGGTATCATTTTCACACCAAAACGGTACAATTTTAACACCAAACACTATTTCAACTCCAACCCATTCACACTATATATCACACCAAAAAAAATATTCCATAGAATATTTTATTTTTTTATTCATTTATTCATAATTTAATTATCGACCTAAATTTTAATTTAGTAATTATTTTGAATATAATTATCATATTTAAAATTAATATTTCATTTATATTTAATCAATTTTTAAAAAATTTACATATATATATTAAAAATTATGATTTTTATTTTTAATATTTTTATTACATAATATTCATAATTATTATAATTATTATGATTCAATTAAATTTTTATAACTATGTTTAATAAAATTAAAATAGGTTATTATATTTTTTTAATTTATATTTATAATAAATAATTAATATTATTAAATACTTATGAAAAAAATATTTATTATAAATTAATTTTTATTTATAATATTTAGTATTATAATATTTACTAATATATATTAGAATTAATGATTATATATTATAATAAAATTTTAAAATATAAAAATAATTAAAAAATATTATCACCAAATTTGGTGTTGCTACAGTGCAACACCAAATTTGGTGTAGGAATATGGTGATGGGTTGGAGAAAAATGGTGTTATTTTGACATCAAATATGGTGGGATACTGCTCGGTTAGAGATGGCCTTAATTTTAGAGAGAGAATCAATATGTTAGACTCGTTCGTATAAATTGCTTAGCGTATTATTGATATATAACGATTTAATTATATTAGTGATATGAAGATAAGAAGGATAGTATTTGAAAATTTTATGGACAATTAAAATTATTTTAAGATTTTGAAAGCATGTTGCAAGTGAATAAGTTATAAAAGAAGTTTCCTCTGTTGCATTCCAAACAGGTCACAGACTTCTTAATTAAATTTTCTGACTGTCCTTGTCATTTACGCCCGTAAGTTCAAATGAATTTATTAATGAACTCAACATGTGAATAGATATTTTAATATTGAAAAATGATAGAGAGAGTGAAAATGGAAGAGTAAAAAATATAGTGTATGATGTGACACCTTACATGCAGCGATCTCCAAAGGGTTCACTGTGCCCTCCAGGGTATAGTTTGATTCGGGACGGCGGCCGAAGGCCGCCAATGATGTCCAAGTGATAATCGGACGTGTGCATGTAAAATATCACTTCATGTCACGTCATGCCACATTATTCACTATGCTTTTCACTCTCTCATTTTTATTCTCTCTATCATTGCTCTTTAATATTTTAATGCAAAAGGTCGTATGACTTTGTGCGTTTGTGTCATTTACACCCGAACAATGGAGGATAAAATTGTGTGACTTCGTGATCATGAACGCGAACAATGCACGATAAAATTGTATATAAAAGACTCAAATGATCTTACTTCCGGGCAGGGGCGTAGCCAGACTTTCAAATTACATAGGGCTACTATGTGAATATTAACTTATAAAAGACATAAAAATTTAATTAATTTAAAAATATAAATAACATAAAAAGCATATGAATAATTTTTCTTTTCTTCATTTCCTGAGTCTTCTGTATTGAAATGAATAGATATAAAAATTATCATATCTAATAATGAAGAAATATTCTTTATTAACTAATTATATAATATGATGCATATGAAGTCATACTTGTTAATATCAAACAAACAATAAAAAATAACCAATTATATAAATAAAAATAACTAAATTAATTAATAATCTTGTTAATAAATTTAATCAATTTATCAAAAGAAAATGATTGTAGTTTGACTCGTACAAAATAAAAAAAAATAAACCTGTGGTGATAAACACATAGATATCGGCTGTTC
The DNA here is from genome assembly GCA_024364735.1 of Boesenbergia rotunda. Taxonomy (NCBI): domain Eukaryota; kingdom Viridiplantae; phylum Streptophyta; class Magnoliopsida; order Zingiberales; family Zingiberaceae; genus Boesenbergia; species Boesenbergia rotunda. The sequence continues at coordinate 56,232 of JAGFNQ010005213.1, read as the reverse complement.
TTCGAGAGAAAAGATGTCACGTTATACTCGTCGAGTCATCGTCGATCGTCTATATATGACATAAATATGAAATATATAAATAAAAAAATATTATAAAAACTTTTAAGAAATAGAAAAATTAGAGATAAAAAAATTCATCTCAAATATGAATCGATTAAAAAATTAATTTTAAATATGAATAGATTTCTTCTATTTCATGGAAGAGAGAAATAAAATAATCAAAATTTTATAATAAAATATTGCTTACCGATTTGCTGTTGGCTGTAGCCTGTAGAAAACTTTAGAAAGGGTTTAGGCAGAAGTTTTTGGCTGGCTTTGGAAATTTTGGCAGGCTTCGAAATTCGAAAATTTTGCTTTTGGCAGAAGCTTTTGGCAAGCGGCAGAAGGTTTCGTGTTGGCTGCAGAAAATTTTGACAGATGGTAAAAAATTGAGAATATTTGTGGCAGGCGGCGTTTTTATAAAAAGCAGAAACTGCCCAACTGATAGGGCAACACTACAAAATACCACTTATCAGAAAAGTTGGGCCAGGAGTTATATTTTATATATATACTTATAATTTTTTGGTTGATGTGGGTGGGGCTGGAGCCCACCCTAGCCAAGGGTGGCTCCGCCCCTGAGTAAAAGATTAATTAAATTTAATTAACCTAATCAAAAGTTCGGTTAGTTTAAAATTTCATTTAAAAGATATTAATTTTCCAATTTATTGGGTTCAATTTCGATTTAAAATTAACATGTCAGATTAAATCAAAAAATCATCAATCCACTATTATATTGTTAATAGTAATATACCTGAATTAGATAATTACACCGCTCGATTGATTCATGATTTCATTAATCGATTGATCGATTATTTTGATAATTCGATGGCAAAATTTAAATAAATTTTATATCGACTTTGATGGCAACTAATTATTTTTTCTATGCGCTAGTTATAACATCTGGATTAGTAGTTCTCATAATTTATCTTCCCAGTATTAGCCGTGGGACAGATTGACGGGGTCGCTGGGATGAACGAATCTAATTAAAATATAGTATTTTATTAGAGTTTGTTAGGTAAAAGAATTTACGTTTGAAAATAAAAAATTAAAACTGAGAGAATTTGTACTAGATTCGTTTTATTGGGTTGCCAATAAAAAAATCTACTATAATTATAATTAAATTTGTAAATAATATTTTAATAACCATGCAAATTAAATCCAATTAAATTATAGTCCTCTAGTCCTCTAGCTCCCTTGAGGTGGACGGGAATTATCAGCCAAGAATGTGGATGGTGAAGGAAAAAGAAAGAAGGACTAGGAACTGAGTAAGAAATCTGTGAAGCAAATTGGATTTTTGTTTCTACAACTCTCTTGAAAAAAGTTGAACACTTCATTCATATTTATATATTTTTGGATAACATGAAAATCAACAAGATATTAAAAACATTAGTAAGATTCATAAATCCATGAATAGATAGAATGAATCCATGAAAAAGTACTTGAGATGAACTTGAACTTTGCTTCTTGTAGGAGTAGAAGAGACATTTAAAATCAATTTATAATTTGATTCTTTAATTTGGTTTAACCCAACAATGCCTCCAATGAACCAAATGTGCTTCTTACTCCTACTGCTTCAAGATTCCTTGAAAATATAGATCCTCCAAGCGGCTTTGTAAAAACATCAGCAAGTTGTTCATTGTAGGACAATACTTTCGGTTGATTTCACCTCATTAACAAGCTCTCTTAGGAAAAGAAGCCCCCGGGTACAGTGGTAGGCGACTAGTCGCTATCCCGGGTATCCACGGTTCAATCCCTAGCTACGACGTATTTTGTAGAAATTTTTCCTCCGAATGGGGCGCGAACCCTGGGACGCTTGACTTTTAGACCGCTTACCGCGAGCGCTTCCCAATTTACCCCTGGTGACCGATGGAAAACTTCCGTGGGGTCGGGCCTGTCACCTCATGTTCATCTGCTACCTGGTCCAACATTTTTTCTCTTAGGAGAAGAAATCGCAAGTGGATATGCTTTGTTCTTCCATGTAGCACTAGGTCCTTTGAGAGAGAAATTGCATCACAATATAAAATTGTTGGATTTTTTTGCTTAAATTTTAAATTTTGAGCAATGATAGGGAGAGCGAAAATGGGAGAGTGAAAACCATAGTTAATGATGTAGCATGACGTGGCACTTTACATGTACACGTCCAATTATCACTTGGACACCATCGGCGGCCGCCGCCCCGAATCAAACTATACCCTGGGGGGCAAGGTGAACCCGTCGGAGATCATGCATGCAATGTGTCACGTCACTATGGTTTTCACTCTCCCAATCAGTATTCTTTTCAAAAAGTCCTCTTAACTATAATGTTTGACATCATGCATGCTGAATAAGCTGTTATATATTCTGCTTCAGTAGTTGAAAGTGCCACAATTGGTTGCTTCTTTGAACACCAAGAGATTGCACCACCTCCAAGGTTGAAAATATAACCAGAGGTATTTTGAGAATCATCAATACTACCTCCAAGATCGTTATCTGTATAACTAACAAGTTTAATGGGTATATGTGCTTTGTAGAAAATGTCATAATCAATTGTTCCCTCCTCTTGTAATTTGACCACGATCGCACGGAAGAAGAAGAAATTGAAACTTAAGTGATTTGGCCATTTTGTAATTTGGCCCCTCCTCTTCCATAATTTCCAACCAAGTCCTTTTCTTTGTGAATTTTGTTATAAACCCCCTCTAATTTAGGTGTTTTACAGTAGCATTTAACTTTTCTTCTTCCCGGAGAATGCTTTTTGCCCTGCATCTTTTTAAACTTTTAGATTTAAAATATTTATTTAGCTTTCTTACCATGTACATGATTTACTCTTCATCGGCCGAAGACTTCGCATCCGATTTGACCTTCATCATGTTTAGGGCAATGTTGTCCATCCTTTTAGTTCTATCTGCACACTGAAACTCATGAAGTTCAAAAGTAGGAAATAATTCCTCTAAAGTAATTCCTCGACGTCTTTTGAGATGTAGTGCGAGTTTATTATGAACATCCACTCTGGTATTCTTGGAAACGCGTTCAAAGCGTACCTTAGCAAATCTCGACTAGTTACTGTTTCTATGAGATTCGTAAGTCCTGTGATTAGCTCCTTGACCCTCGCATGTAGTTGAGACACCATCTCTCATTCTTCCATATGGAAGTTGGTTACTTGGCTTATGAGTAGATCTCGACGGGCGAGCTTTGCTTCTGAGGCCCCTTCATGTAGTTCCAGGAACTTCTTCCAGAGCTCTTTCGCAGATTCGTAGAGGCCAACATGGTTGACTTCTTGTGCTGGTAGTATGGATAGAAAATGAAATTTCAACTTCCCATTAGCCACAAAATCAACTTGCTCTTTCTTCGACCAGAGGTGTTCTTCCTGGTCTTCGAGAGCTACAAAACTATTTTTCATAATAAGTAATAATTCAAAATCCATTTTCGAGAATACTTCCATCTGGCGTTTCCACATTGTGAACTCCCCCTCAAACTTAGGTGCATGGATAGTCGGTCCGACCATTATCTTGTTACTTTAGGCGGCGGTTAGTCCTCCTGAAGCGGTTGGGCTCTGATACTAGGTGTTGGTCCAGTGCAGGCTAACTAGAGGGGGTGAATAGCCTTGCAAATTAAAACAAAATCTTTTGTTATTCTTTAACAAAAATAGAGTTAGTTAAGAAAATACAAGCAATTCATAAAACAATTTAAGAAAAATAGTAAGAGACTCAAAGAAATTTACTTGGTATGTAACTTGGATGGTTGCTAATCTAAGGCAATAAATAGCTCAACTAAATTGCTCTTTCTTAAAGGTGGAGAAGCTACACTCGTTGAAAGTACAAAACAAAATAAGAAATTAAATACAAAGTTGATGTTCTTCTTTCTAAATTCAAGGGGTATATTTATAGCCCTGAACAAGCTTATCCGTTGTTGACGTGACACATCTCGGGCGTCTATGTTGAATAGCGGCACCTGAGTTCTGGTTAACGTTGATTCATTGGGCATACAACTGTTGATGCAGTCTGGCCCGATTGTTGTTTTGGTGTTGACAACGATTTAAGTTTAGTTGAATGAACTCGGATTAAGTCCAGATGGATCGGGAGATCGCACGCTGGCATGGGAAAAGACCTAGTGGGACTAGGCACACCTAGTGGGACTAGGTGAAGTGGAAAATACCTAGTGGGACTAGGCACACCTAGTGGGACTAGGTGAAGTGGAAAAGACCTAGTGGGACTAGGTGGAGTGGAAAAGACCTAGTGGGACTAGGTGAAGAGGAAAATACCTAGTGGGACTAGGCACACCTAGTGGGACTAGGTGAAGAGGAAAAGACCTAGTGGGACTAGGTGATGTGGAAAAGACCTAGTGGGACTAGGCACACCTAGTGGGACTAGGTGAAATCCTGGTGAGTGAAGCCAGGTCCTAGCTTGGGAAGCTAGGTTGAATGAAGTCCCGGTGAGTGAAACTGGGCATGGAGTCTTGGTCCGGGGGACTGAGCACGACTCAGAGAAGGCTGGGAGCCCGTTCTCTTAACTTAGAGTGGAATTAGTCTTGGCTGGATCGGTCTGGTGACCGATCAAGGAAGTTGGCACGAACTTCCTTCGTGGATCGGTCTGGTGACCGATCCAGTGTTGTCTGATCGGTCTGGTGACCGATCAGGCAGCATACAGAGACTTTGGTTGTTTTCTGTTCGGCTCCTGATCGATCTGGTGACCGATCAGGGAGAGAACAGAAGCTTTTCTGTTCGGCTCCTGATCGGTCTGGTGACCGATCAGGGTGTAACGCCCCAAAATTTCCATTTTTAGTTCTTAAAGTCCTTAGAATTATTTAGAAATGGTTTAGAAATATTCTAGGTATTTTTAGGAATTTTTAGAGTATTTTTATGGAATTTTTCGAGTCCGTTTGGTATTTTTGGAAAAAGAAAAAGAAAAAGCAAAAAGCAAAAAAATGGAAAAACCAATTAAGTGCAGCGGGTGGCTCGAACCCGCGACCACCACGAGACCAAGGGAGCGCGCGGCCAGCTGGGCTAGGGTATCAAGCACAAAAAAGGATGGAGAGACATGTATATAAGTTGTAGTTAGGTCGATCCGCCCCATAAGTATAAATAGATACTTAAAGAGAGAAGTTTTATTTTCTCTCAAACCCTCTCCCTCTCCCAAGGTTGCGCCGACCCCTCTCCCTCTCCTCTCTTGTGTGCACGCCACACCAAGCCTTAGAGGGCCGGCGAAGACTCTTCTCCAAGAGATAATCCTATATTTGGGATCCCCGCGACGAGAGGAACGCGTAGGCGCGAAGAATTCTCCGAGATCTCAAGTTTCTCTCGAGCTCTAGACATCAATCTTGGTTGTAAGTCCAAGATATCAATGTAAGTACTGCTCACCTGCAGTAAGAGGCGGTTTTTCCGCGAGAATTTCCTTTAAAAGTTTTTAAAAAGAGCTATTTCCTTTTTGTTTAAGTTTTTGCATGTTATCTTAGTTCATTAATTGTTGTATGCTTATGTATAAGTTTATTCATGTACCCTATATGAGTTTAGGGTCTAAGAAAGCTATGAGAAAAGAAAAGAGGAGATAAAGATAAGAAAAGAAAAGGCCAAGGCCTTAAGAAATCCCCAAAAGTCAAGACTTAGGGATTTTAGCACGCAAGGTGCTCCAGAAAATGCCAAGGCATTTACAGATAAGAAAGAAAAGTAAGAAAAGCTATTTTATTTTCTAAGGCCAGTACCCGGCGTCCAAGGGCATCGTTAAAGAAATCCAGGTGTCCAATTCCAAGGTCTTGGCCCTGGTAGACCAAGGTCTGCTCTATTAGGATTGGTGGCTCGCTACCCCAACCTTTTAGGGAACGCGCATCAGATGGTACTTACGTCTTCAGTGGATCCAAGTGATTATTATTTTCAAGTATATGCTTTAGCAAAGTTTCGAAAGTTTTCAGAAAGTTTTCAAAAGCAAAAGAATAGCTAAAGTTTCAATTTGAGCCAAGAAAAGTAAATTGAGATTTATTATTGCTTGAGTATGCATGTTTTGAGCTATACATGTTCTTAGTTTCCTTTCAAGCATATTAGTATCTCATATGATTTTCATATTGTTCTAGAAGCATGTTTGCACATTCGAGATTTTGTGAGCTAGATAGTACTTACTAAGCTTTTGCTTATAGATGCATTTCCTCTTATTGCAGATAAAGGTAAAGGCAAGCAATTCTGAAGGAAGACGATGAGGCGGTGCTGAGTAGAGTGTGTGTGGTGGCTGATTATGGAGAGATCCTTGAGACGAGACATTTTAGTTATTTGAATTGCAATGTTTAAGTTTATTCAAATTTCAAGTTCTTGCTTTATGGAGATTATGGAGTATTTGAGTTTTGGATAGTTTTATATGCTAAATTTCTTAGAGTAAAGATTCCATGTCATTTCCTTTAGCATATATATCCCCATGATTGCATTGGATGAGTAAAAGTGTGAGTAGTTAGAAATATTGATACTTTGTTAGAGAAAAAGGTGTTTGTGCCAAGATAGTATCAATTTTCCTTTTGAATCGAGTTTTATTGCTTAAAAATGTTTAGAAAAGTTGCAATCACATTTCACAATGCTTTAGCAAGGTCGTAGAACATGTATTTGGTGTTATAAATTCATAGAAGTCAAGATTGGTACAAACTCTATTGTTAAAGTTTATATAAACTTGTTTAGTTTGTTTTCTTCCATAAAAGTCCTAAATTCAAGTTTATGGATTCGTTTGATTGGCTAAATTGTTTAGGAAACTGATATAGAGTATAGAAATGATGTCGTAGTTTGATATGGCTCGAAATTGAAGGAATGGTGGACTTGGAAAGCAAGGGCCGAAACCTGTAAAACTGATTACAGGCGTACCAGTCGACTGCCACGTCACCAGTCGACTGGTACAGGCAGTTTAAGAAGGGTAAGGCTGTTTTCAACAGGTATTAGCTATGGGATTTGAGAAGAAAGTATGGCATGGTATTATTATACATGATTGCTTAAGTTAGAATATAATTGTTAGCAGAATTTAAAAGAAAAAAAACAAGATTTCCGCAATTTTCTTTAGTCATGTATAAAAGTTGAGAAGTAGAGAAAAGTAACGATCCGTCTAAAGACAGTAAGAAGGCGGGTCGCTACAGGTGGTATCAGAGCAGTTCCCATTCTCCAGCATCACACACACATCAGCATCAACCTTGCCGTCTTCAAGTAAGAAAGCTTTAAGTTTCAGTTTTTCTGTTGCTCCTTTATTTAATTGCAGTATAGAGAAATGCTTAAGTACTACTCACATGTGCATAGAACAAGGAAGCATGTTTAATCCCTTAGTATCACGGAATCATGTTTAATCCCTAGAATGGATATCAGATTTCTAAGTAAGAAGATAAGTTTATACCTAGAGATGTAATAGTGATTTCTTGTTCCCTTATGCATTATTAGATGGCAAGAAGAGGCCGAGCTCCTAATGCTAATAACAGAACTCCAGTTCAAGATAACAGTGAGCCTGGCACAGAACAGCCAAACCTGATGGCAGTCATTGCTCAAATGCAAGCCCAGATTACAGAACAACAGAAGACCATCGCCACACTGATGGCGAATCAGCACCCAGTGCCCCCTACACCACCCACAGCAGGAGTGGGAACCCCAGTAGTGGCTGAAGTTCCACCAGTCCCACAGGAGACCCCTGCTGTGAACCGAAGACAAGAAGCATACCTCGTCCAGTGGCAGAGGCTGAAACCCGAAAGCTTCTCAGGCACGACTGAGCCCTGGGATGCCCAGGCTTGGTTCAAGACTTTAGAGAGCACGATGGAGCTTCTTGACTGGCCAGAGGTTGAGAAGGTCAAATGTGCCTCCTTCTGCCTAACTGGAGATGCTCGTATGTGGTGGGAGCGAGTCAAGAGTAAGAAGGTAGTCAATCAGATGAGCTGGGCAGATTTTGAGCACGAGTTCTATGAGGAATTTTTCCACATGAAGGTTACCAACAAGCACTTCGAGGACTTCATGGAGTTCAGACAGGGTAGCCTACCAGTGGGAGAAGCAGTCGCAAAGTTCAACAGACTAGCTCGCCTCTGCCCAGAGCTAGTCAGCACAGAGAAGGAGCGAGTCAGACTGATGCTCCGCATGCTGAACCCTGAGATAGCACTCAACGTGAACAGCGGGATGCACCGACCCCAGACCAGCGAGGAGTTGGTCAGTAGTGCTCTAATCTCAGAACACTACCTGAATAGCATCAAGGCACAGCAAGCACAGCAGAAGCCAGTCCTGATTGAGAACAAGACAATAGGAGGTCAGAAGCCTCAGTCAAATAGCCAGAACTGGAAGAACAAGAACCACAAAAGGAAGCAGTGGCCTGACAGCCAGAAAGGGAAACCAGAGAATAAGCAAGCTAGGTATCCACCTTGTCCTAAGTGTGGGAGGAACCATCCAGGGACATGCCTTTTGGGTGTAACTGGATGCTATGCATGTGGACAAGAGGGACACAGATCCAGAGACTGCCCAAACAAGTTCAAGGTACTTCCTCAGCAGTCCGTTCAGTATGGAGGCCAGCCTCAGTTACATTACATGCCTACTATGCTGGAGGGACCTCAGATCAGTCAGGGAGGGTTGGAAGCAGCACCAGTTCCAACCAATGCCAGAGTCTTTTCCCTCACGAAAGAAGAAGCTGCCAGCGCCTCCACGGTCGTAACAGGTCAAATAGTTATTTTTCAGCATTTAGCTACTACACTGTTTGACACTGGGGCGACCCATTCTTTCGTATCAGTACCATTTGCTAGTAAGTTACAGGTGCCTACAGAGAGTTGGGAGTCTAGATTCCTGACAACTCTCCCTTCAGGGGAAATCATGGAATCCACCCAGAGGCTCCGGGCTGTGCCAATCAAGATTTCAGACCGAGAGCTATATGTCGATCTGATAGTCCTTGCGATGCAGGACTTCGACATCATACTGGGCATGGATTTCCTCAGTAAGTACAGCGCTTCAGTGGACTGCCGTAGAAGGAAGGTGGTTTTCAGCCCAGAAGGAGAACCACCATTCGAGTTTCAAGGAACCCCAAGGAGGGAGACTCAGAAATTTCTCTCAGCCTTGGCAGCCCACCAGATGCTAGAGCAAGGGTGTGCTGGTTTTCTTGCACACATAGTGGAATCAGAAGCAAAGGAAGAACTCAAGCAGGAGGATGTACGGGTAGTCTGCGAATATCCAGAAGTGTTCCCAGAAGAATTACCTGGACTACCTCCCAACCGAGAAGTGGAATTCGAGATCGAGCTAGTGCCCGGTACCGGTCCGGTCTCGAAGGCCCCATATCGTATGTCTCCAGCAGAGTTGAAGGAATTACAAGAGCAACTCCAGGAGCTACTAGACAAGGGCTTCATTCGCCCGAGTCATTCACCCTGGGGAGCTCCTGTACTATTCGTCAAGAAGAAGGATGGATCTATGCGTCTGTGCATAGACTACAGAGCTCTGAACAAGGTGACCATCAAGAACAAGTACCCCCTTCCTAGAATAGATGATTTATTTGATCAACTCAAAGGGGCTACAGTGTTCTCGAAGATAGATCTGCGTTCTGGGTATCATCAGCTAAAGGTTAAAGAAAGTGACATCCCCAGGACGGCCTTCAGGACAAGATATGGACACTACGAATTTGTAGTAATGCCTTTTGGAGTAACCAATGCTCCAGCAGTCTTCATGGAGCTGATGAACCACATCTTCAGGGAGTATCTCGATAAATTCGTCATTGTATTTATTGATGATATTCTCATATACTCACAGACTCCCGAGGACCATGCTACACACTTGAGGATAGTCGGGCAGGGCCGATCAGGCAGGCGAATTAGTCGTTGACCGGTGGGGACTCTCGTTGAAGGCTATAGGGCAGGGCCGATCAGGCAGGCGAATTAGTCGGGCGCAAGCCTAGATACTCGGCCCTTGTAAATAAAATAAATAAATAAATAACGTCTTCTAGACTAAAAATTCTTTTGGTAGGTCATGTTGAAATCTGTTGGGCTATGCTTGCTACTATATTCGAAAGTTATTGGGCTTACAAACTCAATAATTTTAGACAAAATAGGATAATTTAAGAATCACATCTCATTCATTTTTGTTTCATATGTCCATATCATTATGGAATATATAAATTTGAATATATAAACACCTCGATGTTTGTTTTTTTTAAATGTTTGCCTTTTAGTATTTTTCTCTCCAAGTATTAACGAAATTGACATCGTACCCACCACGGCATTATTTTATTACTCCTGTGCGCCTTTAAAAATAAATAAAAATAAAAATCCATATGCAATTTTTTCATACGTTGGCCAATTTCTATTCAAAGGTAGCCTTTAATTACCATGTCAGTTGATCAAGTTGATTGGCATCTAATTGTTAGGTTATTCTTTCATCATCCTCATTTATTTCGGCAATTTATCAAAGGACGTACGTAACAATTGAAAATTACCAAAGGGCATACCATGGTTTGTATTTTACCAAAGGGCGCAGCCCTTTAAGTGAACTTCCTATTATACCCTTGCCGCCACAAAATACCTTTTACATTTACATTTTCGAGACATCCGAACCACTTTTGCAGTAAAATAATAATTTGTGGTTCGGATAACCAGGTAGTGAAAATTTTCTCAGCCTATATATATATTACTACCTTGCAGAGTCAAATTATCATGAGGGTACGTATATATTTCGATCTTACATAACTCAATTCATCAAGGCAGCTGAGGAAGATAGGTGTTGAAGGAGAAAAAACATGCAACAGATTGGTAACAAATACAAATAGTAATGTACGTATGATTGTCATCTTTGATATGATATCAGACCTAGTTTTATATTTATCAACTCTTGCTACAATTTTTATGTTTGGAGGAGTCTAAGGGTGATATGCATTACATAATAAGGGCTCTATGAAATTTGTTAAACTTAAGATAAATAAATGCTTGAATTTGACCTAGGGGGTGATATATTACCATATCAGGCCCTAGAAGGGCCAGACATTAAAGGAGTTCAGTCCCTGGGAGTGCATGATATCATTAGATTTCAGGCCCTAGGAGGGACTGAAATATGTTGTTTTCAGGCACTGGGAGGGCCTGAAATAAAAGGAATTCAGGTACTCCCATGGCCTGAAATGAAAAGATTTCAGGCCCTTACAAGGGCTGAAATCATTGGATTTGAGGGCCTGGGAGAGCCTGAATCAATATAATTCAGGCCCTTCAAGAGCCTGAAATATACTGATTTCAGGCCCAGTCAGGGCATGAAATCAAAAGATTTCAGGCCCTCCAAGGACATGAAATATACTGATTTCAGGCCCTGTGAGGGTCTGAAATCAAAAGATTTCAGGCCCTCGTAGGGCCTGAAATATGATTTCAGGCCTTGTGAGGGCCTGAAATCAATATTTCAGGCCCTCAGGCCTTCCTAGGTCCTTGATTATGATTTTCAATGTTTACAAAATGTAATTGTAATTTATTTTTCAGGGATGATAATGTTGTTGCCGAAATTCTATCTGAAATATGGAATACTCTTGATGATAATGCTGTCACGGGGAATGAATTAGAAATTACAAGGAATTTGACAATTGATCTAAATGAAGAAGCAACAAATATAGAAGGTGAGGGTTTGAATTCTTCTACAAGAGTTGTTGAATTCTTTGAGCCAACCTGTAGTGGGGAGGAAGGAATTGAAATCTGGAATGCAGATAAATTAGAACTCATTACAAGTGTACTAGAATTCCAAGCCGATGATATGCAGATTGAGGAACATAAATTCCCCCCAGATGAGTACAGTGACTTAGAGGAGGAGTTTTCATTAGCTGAAGATCCTTATATATTAAATTCTTGATTGCTTGCTGGGCCAATTGGAGAGGTAGAGGCAAGAGATGGCATGAATTTTTTGTGGGGTAGATATTTCCATCTAGAGAAGAATTCAAGAATGCACTTGTCAAACATGCCATGGCTAAGCATATGAGATATAACCCAGTTGACACCCGAAAAATAGAGTTAAAGCAGTGTGCTTCAACCAACCATGTACATGGAGAGTAGTAGCAAGGGGGGAAGTAGAGTTCATTGTTACAAAATATATAAAGGAACACCAATGTGGAACTGTTAGGGAAAGTGCTGATCATCATGCATGCTCTTCATCATTTGTTGCTTCTTTTGTTGAAGAGCAATTTCTTCATAATGAACAATACAAACCAAGTATGATTATATCAGATATTAAAGTTAGATTTGGAGTGACCATATCATACAGAAAAGCATACATAGCTAGGGAGAAAGCATTGAAAAAGGTTGTTGGAGATTATGATGAGGCTTACAGAGATCTTCTACAATATCTGCATGAGTTAAGAGCTAGAGATCCTAAAACGTATGTGGCACTATGCAAGAATGGTGACAATCAGTTCCAGCGGTGTTTTTGGGCTTTTGGTGCTTGCCGAAGGGTGTTCAGGTCTTATTTGCGTAGACTTATCGGAATTGATGCCACACACCTAAGAGGAAAGTATCCGGGAGTAATGTTGATTGCAACGACGATTGATGGTAATGACAATGTTCTTCCAGTTGCCTTCGCAATAGCTGAAGTTGAATGTGGGTCTGCATGGGAGTGGTTTTGGGAGCATACAAAGAGGTTCTTTGGTGTCGATGATCACTCAATCACCATAGTATCAGATAGACATCGGGACATTATATCAACAGTTAGAAAAGTCTACCCAAACGCGCATAATGTCTTTTGTTGCCACCACATGTGTTGTAATATGGTAACTGATACTGGAAGTAGAGCTGCTGTAGGTTTGTTTTGGGCAGTAGCATGAGCCAACACAACACTCTAATATGATATGATAATGCAGACAATGCTTGAAAAATATCCAGTTGCCCATAAGTGGCTTCACAACATTGACCCTAAAAGGTGGGCAAATGCACACTTTATAGGGAGAAGGTGCAGAATGCTTACCACGAATTGTGTGGTGAGCTTAAATGCTTTGTTCAAGTCTACACATGAGCTTCCCATAAACAGGTTAATTGATAATACAAGAAGAAAAGTTGCTCAATGGTTCTATAACCGTAGAGAGGAAGTCTCCAAATGGCATGTTGCTTTGACACCTTATGCTATAAAAGAAATGGATTCAAGGAGAGAGAAAGCAAGAGCTTATAAGGTTCACCCTTACTCTCAATCAGAAATGGAAGTAGAAACATGGGGCACTTCATACATTGTTGATTTGGAAAAAAAGTTTTGTCATTGTGGGGAGTTTCAAATTTCAGGACTTCCTTGCTCACATGTTATTACCGTAATCATTCACAAGAACATGGATACACTCCCATATTGTGAGCATTATTTTTATTCTGAAACTTGGAAGTGGGTTTACATGGATCGTATTTTCCCTTGTAGGAGTAAGCAGTTTTGGCCTACTGCAGTAAACGACATTACAGTTCTATGTCCCCGTAGCCTTGTGCAGCCTGGTAGACGAAAGAAGGCACGGATAGAGTCCAGACACAATGGCAAGGTGAAACTAAAATGCAGCCGGTGCAAACAACTTGGTCATAATAAAAGGACATGTAGAATGCTGCCAGCCCTAAGGTCTTGAGTTAATTGGTATATGTAGTGACCCAATATTCTGATTGAAGTGTATATTTTGTATGGAGGAGAACTGAATGTATATATTTTGTATATTGTACAACCATAGTATTGTCAAAAAACTAGTTGTTGTTAATGTTCTGACTTGAAGAAGTATTTCAATATTATGATACAATTCTTCATGTGTAATTTTATGTAAGCAGAAAAGATCAGTTGTGAAGTCCTCTTATTATGATACAATTCTTCTTGTGTAATTTTATGTAAGCAGAAAAGATCAGTTGTGAAGTCCTCTGATTTTTAAACCCACAATAATGTTATTTCAGGTCTTGAAGTCCTGAAGTCCTATGGTTTGTGAATATATGTCATTTGAGGTCCTCTGTTTGTTTGCTTTGTTGATTCATTGTTCTGTGCCAACTGATACTGTATTAACACGTAATTGATAATCATTAGGACTATGTTTGGAGACCAAAAATATCATCTCCTAGCTAGCTAAACTCTAACTACTGGTAATATATTTTGAGAAATCAAAATATCATAGGTCCATGATACAAACCTCCTGCTGTGCCAAATTCTGAAAATATGAGGTAATGATATAGATGGAATTAAATTGTGGTATGCAATGTCTATTAAGGTACTCTCCTTCTTGTTTCATATAAAAAATATTTTCATAACATGTATATTTATATAAAATATTTAATCATTCTTTTATTGAATTATTTGAAATCTGAAATGAGATTATTGTTTCAGGCCCTGCGTGGGCCTGAACATTTTTGTTTCAGGCCCAGCTTGGGCCTGAAATGAGATTATCTGAAATCATCTCATTTTAGGCCCATGCTGGGCCTGAAATAATATCATTTTAGGCCCAGCGTGGGCTATGAATTCAAATTAGGGTAGAGGAAAAGTAAGGTTCAATATTACTTATTGTATCGACAAGAGGACAGATTATAGATTAGAGATTGCACAATAACAAGGATCGAAAGTAATGCTCCATTAGAGTATCAAAATGGTTTACATACATTATAAATACAAACATATATTGTTTGTCATTACACTTACATTATACAACCGAATCATTTTGTTTCAGGCCCTGAGTGGGTTTCCTAAAATGCTTTTGTTTCAGGCCCACCGTGGTCCTGAATTCAAATGATTCCAGCAAAAACAAGGTTCAATATTACTGATGGGTTCGACAACAATTACAGATTACAGATTATATATGAGACAAAAACAATAATCGAAAGCAAAGTTTCATTGATTTGAAAAGGAGTACATAGATTGTATAATTACAAATATACAATGTTTGTCATCATAATTACATATGCATAGTATCAACAAAAACAATATTTACAGATTTAGCTTTCAAAAGTTGTCTCTCATTATTTTATATCCCACCTGAAATCGATAATTTTTTCATTTGCTTTTGGCTAAAATCTGTAGATCTTTGGAAAAGCAGACTTTCAGCATACCACATTATGAAAAAATGCACAATCCAACCTGAAAAACCAATATTCACATTGTTGTCATCTTATAAATCCAACCATGATATCAATTGTTATTTTTAATAAAAATAAACATCCTCTTACGATCTGCTTTGGGTGGGTCCTTCTACATCAATTTTATTAAACTCTGTCCCAGCTATGGAAGGCAATCCTTTATTCCATATCTTGTAATATGACCAGTTCAAATTTTTAAAAAATGTCACCCACACAGATATTACATTAGTAACAATTATATTGGTCTGAAACTTTTTGTAGAGGTATATATATGAAATAGAAAACTTACAATTTTTTCAAATTTGGCAATGTACCCTTCTGTGGCAGCGAGAGAATTATAATGATAGATACTACCTTCCTCGAGGTTAATAATCATTAGATGCCAATGATCATCTGCATTATTTAGAGCACAGATGATATATCTAATTGGCTTATCCGTATCAGTAGCAATAGTTTGTTCAAATGTCTGAGCGTGAATCGCCTCAAAAAGTTCCTATGTTTATTAAAAAGGAAGTGTCAGTGGACTAAATCATAGAAAAAATAAACAAAACAAGTAGCTAATTAACTTACATCAAACCCCACCCCACAGAATATGGAGGGCTGGTATGGTGAGTTACACACTTTTGCTTTATTTGCAAGAATTGTCCAGTATGTATTTATGCAATCCCCGGTGATGTAGTCATTACAATCAAATATTGTCAAAAATGATTGCATATCTAATGAAAAGGTCTCATTGGACCATACTGGGTTCAACTCATACCTACATGCAAATAAGATAAGCAACTTAATAACAATGTGAATAATTAAATTTTATTAATGAATGTCAATAATCATCATTGTTTTACAATATTTTTCCAAACGCAATAGCAACTAACTCACTTTAATTTACTAAGCTTTAATAATGTTTCAACAATCTCTGCATCTTTATTCTTCTTTAAAAATGTCCTGGAATTCTTCAAGATTTTACTTTTTACCTTTTGAATTTCTTTAGCTTTAGCTGCCTGATGTTCAGATATGTTTGTTTGGATGGAGGTTGCAGATTTTGTTGTTTGCGTTGTAGTATCTGACATTGATGGGGCAGGAGCCTTGTCATCTTCATCCTCATCCTCATCCTCATCCTCATCCTGAACAACTTGTTTGCCCTTGCCTTTGGCCTGGTAATCTTGTCTGACCTTAGTTATTTTCCTTTTTTTGGCAAGTGGCTCACCTTCATCTGACCCTTTGCTTTCCAATTGTTGATGCAACTTCTTGAGTCTTTGGTTAGCCTGAAGTATGATTGTCACGCCCCGAGACCATTGGAGCCGCTGATCTAATATAAAATCGGACAGCATCTTCCCTGTCCGGCGGACAATTTACACAAACATACAACACACACAGTTTATAATTAGGCCTCAGGCCTCAAAACAGGTATATAATACATGTAAATGAACAAATCGCAATGTCAAACTCCATAAAAACTCACCTGAGCTGCCCCCAGGGCAGGCGCGCAGCAAAACCATATCACAAAGTCCAACAAAGGACTCAAAAATACGGGATAATCATCACCCATAATACGTGGTCATTAAAGCCTTAATTATCGTAATGACCCAGATTTAATGGCTGTGAGGACCGTTACAAGGATTATCCAGTAACCGACAATTGAGGGGACGTGGAGAAGAACGTGGGGACACGTGTGACTGTCACCTCGGGTACAAAAGGTATTCCAACCATCTAGGTAAGGGGTTACGCTCATTCTTACTCACACATCTTCTTATTTCCTTCCATCTCAAAGACTCTCTTACTGACTTGAGCGTCTGAGTGAATTTTGCTGGACAATCTCCGACGTACTCCCATTAACGCTCGTGTTAACCTCGCAGGATAGGAGTTTTTCCTCTCTCGTCATCATCTTCGTGGGTTAAAGTTTGGTAATTAGTCATCGACGTCAATTCATTCCGGAACACTCTATATTAAAATAATTATGATGGTAACTATTATAATATCATTAGATTAAAATTGTTTTTGGAATGATAAATATTAAAGGTGTTGTTTGGTATTTTTTGAAAAGACTTTTTAATTTTTGGCCCGGATAAAATTTTCAATATTCATAATTTTTCAAGAAAAAAAACAGCCGATGATCAGTGACTGAATGCTTCGTCTGTCGGCATGAGAAGACAACGAGTCTGTCTGACGTGTCTTCTTCTCTTCAATTCCGAACACCCATCGAAGACATCTGTCGTCAACCATCATAATCATCGTCCCCATCTTTGACCCACCTCCACGCCACTAAGTCAACGTCAAAATTTAACATCAAATGTGATAAAAAAGATGATTTTCTCGTGTCCCCACGCTTTTTGTTAATTCATCTTAGAATTAAAAATAAATTAAGAAGATTATTAATTCAGACAATAATTAACACATTAAAAAATATAAAATTTAAAATATTTATGATTTTTTATCAAATGATACACAGATTTCTAAAATATCAAAAAGGTACATTACTTTTATTTTTATTAAAGATCGCGTTTAAATATATATTTTTTCGATTTTATTTTTCAGACAAAATCAACTTTTTATTTTTTTCCTTTATTATTTTTTTCTTTTTTCTTTTCTCTCTTCTCTTCTTTTTCCTTTTACAAATATGCATACATAATATGAGCCCACAATATTTAAGATTAACTAAGTATCAACTATATATAAAGGGTCTGATATGAACGCTTGATATGGGCCTAATATACACCATATTAGGCTCACGTTGGGACATATCAGACTCAATGTGGGGTTGATATGCATCGATATCAGACTTAGGTTGAATTGATTTTTCGATAATATTTAATATTTTTAGAAAAATCTAAAAAAGTAATAAATGACACAATTAGACTCTTTACAACCTTATAAATCCATAGGATTTGAAATGAGTCAAATCAGACATGCATAATTCTATCAGTGAGTTTCGATCAAAATTTACTAATCGACCTGGAGACTTTAAATTGTAATCATTTTAGGTCCTTCGGATTTATGAAATTTTAAGGAGTCCAATGATGTCGTTCCTTGTTTATTTCGACTTCCCTAAATATGTTAAAATATTGATTAAAGAATCAACCAATCATGGCTATGATCGAGTTCCATATCAAGCCAATATCATATCAAATCTATGTTAGACCCGATATGATTCGATATCAGACCCAACGTATGTATGATATGATCCATATCAGGCTCATGATTCATATTTTAGTTAACCTTAAATGCCGTAAGACCCGCAGTATGCATGCATGCCAAAAAAAAGGAAAGACAATATTTTTAAAACTTTTTTAAAATTTTAAATTTTTGCATAAGCTCGCATTGGAGATGTTGTAACACGTACAGAGAAAATGATTAATGAGGTTTTTTAAATCTCGGGCAACCGTCTCGATTCTACATAAGTTTTCTACCGACTATTAGGGTAAATCGAGAAATACTTATGATGAACGGTCTAGAAGCTCAACATATGAGGGTTCACATCCTATTTAACTTTTTTTTATAAAATATATTATAATTAAAAATTAAATCATAAATATTTAAAATAATAATTAATTCTTTCGCCTACAACAACGTAGAGAGCCCCTTAGTCTTAAGGGTGCTGGAGATGGATCATTCCTTCCATCGATTATGTTTGTTAGAAAGCTCGAATTTTATTGCTATAGGACACAAATCGAGAACAAGAATTGACGCGATCGTACGATTGAATGGCTCGTGTACATGGCAGCAAGCGTATGAGTTCTTCCTTAGATCTTCCTTAGAGGAGGAAGGCGCCGCAGAGGGCCACGGCGACCAGCCGGAGAGTGAATCTCGCCGGAAACGCGGGGGAGGAGCTCGGTGGCGGCGGCGGCGGCGACACCTCGCTTCCCGATGAAGAGTTCACAGAACCCGGTGGCGTAGCTGGTGGCGCTGGAGGTGTGCTAGTCGTGGACGACGGAGCCGGTGCCGTAACAGAAGGCAACGGAGAAGAGGAAGATGGTGAAAGAGAAGCAGGGGAGGACGCCAGTGGCTGAGCTGAAGGTGAACTAGTCGTGGACGACGGAGCCGGTGCCGTAACAGAAGGCAACGGAGAAGAGGAAGATGGTGAAAGAGAAGCAGGGGAGGACGCCGGTGGCTGGGCTGAAGGTGAACTAGTCGTGGACGACGGAGCCGGTGCCGTTAAAGAAGGCAACGGCGAAGAGGAAGAAGGTGGAAGGGACGCAGGAGAGGACGCCGGCGGACTAGTTGTGGATGACGGAGGTGGTGTCGTAATAGAAGGCAACGGAGAAGAGGAAGAAGGTGGAAGAGAAGAAGGAGAGAACGCCGGTGGACTAGTGGTGGACGACGGAGGCGGTGTCGTAGTAGAAGGCAACGGAGAAGAGGAAGAAGGTGGGAGAGAAGGAGAGGACGCCGGTGGCGGAGCTGGAGGAGTAAGGGAAGGCGAAGGGGGAGAGGAAGAAGGGGGAGGGAGAGGAAGCGACGGTGAGGGAGGAGAAGCTGGCGGCGCCGGTGGCGGGGTGCTCGGCCGGTTGTTCCTCACGGCCAAGACGACCACCACCACCCTCTGCCCCCTCCGGCAGTTCTCCGCCACGCTGCTGATGAAGAAGAACGGCCCCGAGCGGTCAAACGCGAACGTCGCCGGCGAGTTCCCACCCTGCAGCGTCTGTAACGGGTTGCTCACGTTGCACGCGTCGTAGTCCGGCTGCGCCACCACCAGAACAGAGTCTCCTCCTCCCCCTCCGCCGCCGCCGCCGCCGGGCCTGAACACTGCGGACATGCTCAGCCGATCAATCAAAGAACAGAAAAAAAGAGGAGATCGATTAAAAATTCATACCGAGCGTGTCGTTGACTCGGAACCGATTCCTGCCGGCCCAGGCGTCGTAGCTCTCCGACGGATTCGCGACCCAGCCGTCTCTTCCGCCGACGTAGAAGGTGTACGCCATGGACGAAGTCGCCGACGCCGTCATCAGCACTGCGAGAAGAAGAAGAAGATCGAATGGCCTCCCCTCCATGGATTCCGGCGGGAGCTGCTCAAAGCAGAGTCGTCCGGGCCAAAGGATATAAATAGAGCTCGAGGTGTTTGTTCATCTCTGCGTATGAAAACGCGTCGTGCGGTGGGAGTCGAAGTAAACAGCATATTTTAATTTAAACCCTCAATATTGAAAAATAAATAAATAAATAGAAAGACTAATGACTAATTGAAAAGACATTCATTCGTCCATCGAAGAAATTTAATTGATTTTAGAATATTCATCTCTTTTGAAATTTAAACTTTGATATTTTTTATTTATTCTCCTAAGTCGGTTGAGGGTTTATTAATGTATTCCTCTTATTTATAGTACAGTGTTTGTTTTTCTAGGAATTATAACTAGGTCTTAACAAATAATTATTGATCGGTACTTAAACATAATTGAAATTAAAGTCAAACTTAGATTCATATCTTATCTTTATCTATGATCGGTTTGGTTCACTTGGCATTTGGATTCAATATTCAAGTAGTCCGCTCAACCATCCATCCACTGTTAGCGAATATGTTCGCTCCCAATACCCTTGTTAATCCGTTGCAAGACCATCATAAGATAGGTAAATCAAGATAACATATATAAGAGGGTGAGTTATGTCCGATATAAGAATTTAGGTCCTTGCAATCCTAAAATTCTTCTTACCATCTCAACTAAATTATTAGAAATGACTCAAGTTTCTAATGATTCACCACTTGATTGTGAGCTTGCGGCTGCCACGAGCAACTCAAACCTAGTTCCGAGCGTGCGGTTGCCATGAGCGATTCATAGCCTAGCTCGAGCTCATGGTCATTGATCTTGTCGACAAGTGAAGAGGGTTCTCACTCGGATGACTTGGTCTGACCAAGATGACCTCGGTCGCGATAGCGTGTGAGTCGGGGTCGGTCTCGAGAGCTAGTGAGACACAAGTGGCTCAGATCGGACCAAAAACAAGAGCACAAGGTGGAGAAGAGATTTCAATTGCTGGAACATCTTTTCTAAAGGACCAAGAGGGTTTTATATAGGGGAGGAAGAGGTCTTCTGTCTTGTCGACAATTTTTTTCATTAAAAACTGACCAGCTGACAGTCTGACCTTCTGGCAACTTTAGTCAATCTGTGAGTCTGTCATAGCCACCTAAATATTCATCAAGAGGTTAATTATACTCTCATTAATGTCTGCTATCCTGACAAGTTATGATTATGTCAGAAGTCTTTTTCTCATAATGGGGAGATTTAGGAAATCTTATTGCTGATGAAACCATTCGGTCACTCGGGATCGCCCGATCAGGTGGCTATGGGCTTACCAGACCCCGACCAAGCGGGTAAAGATGGTAGGCCAGATAAGCCAGACTTCTCTACTATTCATGTTTGTAGAACGGTCCCAAGGTACCCGACCCAGGGTGCCCGACCGAGAACTCCCGACTGGTAATCCCCGACGGGGAGGACCACTCTGTACTAAGTGCTTCCTTTTCCAGGGGTCTGACAAGTGCTTCTAACTCTGTCCAACCGAGGACGCCCGACCGAGAATCCCCGACTTGGAGGACCACTCTATACTGAGTGCTTCCTTTTCCAGGGGCCTAACAAGTTCTTCTAACTTTGCCCGACCGAACATCCCCGACCGGTGCCTCCGACCGGAAACGTCCGACCGGATATCGCTGACCGACTCTCCGCCCAAGTAACCTCGAACTCTGATCACTCAAGCTGGATCGGCGTCTGGTGCACCCGCCTATCCTGACCTGACCAAGACTAGACTCGACCAGCTTCACCCGACCAAGACTTGATCCGACCGGACTCCCAATCAACTCCAAAAACCTATCCGACCGGATCAGCCATGACTATTACAGTTCGGATCCCAAGTTTGAGGAGTTTGTGTTCACTGGAGCTTTTGCAACCAGGAAAATCTTAATTCCATAGATAGATTTAAAATCTCTGTAGATTATTTTTTATAATAAATAAATAAATAAGAAAAATAATTTAATTCTCAATTTTCTTTTTAATTTATGGTGATTTTTAATAACTTTCAAAAATTTTATCATCGAACTACGGATGTTACGCGGAGTTGGTGCGGAAGAAATGGAAGAACTAGACTTGGCAAAGTTAAGAAAACGATAGATAGAAAATTATGATTTTCCATAACTTTTAAAATCTATTTGTGGACTATCTTCGGCCATGGATGGTCCTCATGCAGAGTTAGTGCTGTATAGTCTTTACGGATTAACATAATTAATATCTTTATAAATATTTATTTTAATATATTTTGAAAATATTTTTAATAAATATAAAATATCTCATTAGATATTTAATTTCTTCTATGTAAACAGTCACTGCATTAGAATAAAATTTCTCTATAATTTATTATTGCATCAAACATGAACCACATCTCTCAATCTCTGACGTATGGAAGAAGAGAAGAGAAAAAATGATCGCGCAGAGCAATAAGAGAAAGACACATACGAGAAGAAGAAAAAGAAGAAAAAGAGAGAAGAAGGAAAAAAAAAGTTATCGTAGTTCGGCGGTATCTACTCCGAAAAAAATCGAATTTTTATTAGAATTCTCTCTATATAAGAGAATATTCATTGTTCTCTCGATCTTAATGATGATCCAATAAGTTTACGATGATCCAATAAGTTTACAATGATCCCTATAAATAATGCCTAAATCCCAAATCCAATAAAACCATAATAGATTTCTATTAGAAAAAATCTTAATAGAATTCTATTAGAAAAATCTTTAACAAAATTTTGTTAGGCTTTCATGCCATCAAGACCTCAGTATTGTCTACATCTTGAACTTCTTCATGATGGATTTTACTCCTACTATTTCTTCTAGAAATAAATTCTCTTTCTACAAAAATATCATTTCTAAGAACAAACACTTTAACTAGTGTGGGATTATTGAAGTAATATCCCTTCGTTTCCTTGGGATATCCTACAAAATAATACTTATCTGATTTGGATCCTAGTTTATCTGAGACTTGGCGTCGAACGTAAGCCTCACAACCCCAAATCTTCATAAATGTCATCGTGGGACTCTTCCCAGTCCATATCGTATGTGGTGTCTTTATGATGGCTTTTGATAGAGCTCGGTTAAGTGTGAAAATAGCTGTCTCTAGAGCGAATCTCCAGAAGGAAGTAAGATGATCTGTCTAACTCATCATCGATCGTACCATATCTAATAGAGTACGATTTCTCCGCTCGGACACACCATTGCACTGTGGTGTTCCAGGTGGAGTGAGTTGAGATATGATCTCACACTCAGCTAGATGGTCACGGAACTCTTGGCTAAGATATTCACCACCTTGATCTGATCGAAGCATCTTAATACTCTTGCCAAGTTGGTTTTGTACTTCACTCTTGAATTCTTGAACTTTTCAAAGGATTCTGACTTGTGTTTCATGAGATACACATAGCCGTATCTACTGATATCATCAATGAAAGTGATGAAGTACTGATAGCCTCCTCTAGCTGCGACATTGAAGGGGCCACAGATATCAGTATGTATGAGTCTTAACAAGACTATCGCTCTTTCCCCGTGTCCACTAAATGAAGTCTTGGTCATCTTGCCTAGAAGATAAGATTCACATGTCTCATATGATTCAAAATCAAATGAGTCCAGTAATCTATCCTTATAGAGCTGGGATATGCGACTCTCATTTATATGACCCAAGCAACAATGCCAGAGATATGTTTGGTTCAAATCATTCGATTTGAACCGTTTGGTATTTATGTTATAGATTGAGTTCTCTAAGTCTAGAACATAGAGTTCATACATAAGTGGTGCACTATAATAGAACGTGTCATTTAACATTATAGAACAATATTTGTCCTTTATGATAAATGAAAAGTCTTTCTTGTCCAAACAAGATACAGAAATTATGTTCTTAGTTAGTGCAGGTACATAAAAGTACTCTAGTTCAAATATAAGCCCAGTGGGCAAAGACAAGGAATATGTTCCTACAGCTATAATAACAACTCTTGTGTCATTGCCTACTCGTAGGTCCACTTCGTCCTTTGTCAACGATCTAGCTCTTTGAAGGTCATGCACATTAGTACAAATGTGAGATGCGCAACCGATATCTAATACCCAAGAAGAAGAAATAGATAAATTGACTTCTATAACAAAAATACCTGAGACAGAAGTCTTACTTCTTTACTTCCTCCAGGTAGAGTTTGCAGTACCTCTTCCAATGTCTGGTCTCACCACAGTGGAAGAAGGTCCCTTCCTTAGGCACCCCGCCTTTGGTCTTCAGTGACGTAGAGTTGGCCTTGCCTTTGGCTTGGGTCTTATCCTTACCCTTAGGCTTTCATTTTCCTTTGCCCTTCTATACCATCAATACATTACTGGTCTTGGTTTTCTTGAGATTGGGTTCAGCAGTTCTCAAGATGCTGAGCATCTCAGGCAATAGCTTGTCAATTTCATTCATGTTATAGTTCATGACAAATTGATTGTACCCTTCCGGCAACGATTGTAGGATAAGGTCCGTGTCCAATTTTTGGCCTAGTGGAAATCTTAGTCTTTCAAGGTTCTCGACATACTCAATCATCTTGAGTACGTGAGTTCCTACAGGAGTTCCTTCTTTTATCTTGCATGCAAATAAGGCCTTAGATACCTTAAACCACTCGTTCCTAGTTTGCCCTTGATATAGTTGTTTTAGGTGCTCAACTATATCATGTGCATTCATGTTCTCATGTTGCTTTTGAAGCTCAGAGTTCATGGTGGCAAGCATGAGACATGATACATCGAGTAGATCATCCTGATGCTTCTTTTAAGTATTTTTTTGGGCACGAGTGACGATAATGGTGGGTGCTTCTGGAAAAGGTTGCTCTAAGACGTATAGTTTTCGTTCTTACTTGAGGACAATCCTCAAGTTTCTGTATTAGTCTAGGAAATTAGCTCCGTTGAGCTTGTCCTTCTCAAGGACGGATCGCAGATATAGATTATTTAACATGTTAGTTGACATGGTGATCTACAACCGTAAAACATGCAGAAATAATTATCATATCTAGATCATTTAAGTAGGTCTTTAATTAAATGATACTCCTACTAAATCGTAGAGCTTTGGTAAGGGCTAGTCATCGATGTAGGTAAACTCAATTTGCCCACACTACTAGCTTCAAACCAAATAGCGGCCATATTCATGTGGGACAAGATCCATATTATACCTCATCTTGAGTTAGCTTTGGTTAATCGCCAAAGACTTGGTATAATTAGGTAGGCAATATTTACCAATTACATTTTATGCAACTCTTGGAAACAAAAGGGTCAAGATCCACATTACACATCATCTTGAGTTAGTTTTGGTTAATCGTCCAAGACTTAGAATAATTGTTCTCTTACCTAATTTTCTCAACTTTTGGGATATGCTTCCAAGTTTCTCAATCCAATTGAGGTGACTTAGTTAAGTCTCACCCAAAGTTCGATAGAGGGGCATCATAATTGTCCTCTCGCACTCTACCAAGATAAAATGTGTCGCTTTGCTTTGGCAAATCCAACAAAAAATGATCAAGGTAGTTTATGAGTATCAAACTTTGATAGACATATCGAGTTGACTTAATTAAGATAAATGTTTATCTAATCATGCATCACTTACATGCATTGCATATATCAACATATAAGTGGCAAAACGTGACATGATTATGGACCGTATACTATGATCTTCTCAAGTCAATGAGAAAATCGATGGTCAATCTAGGGATAACATCTTCTCCAAGTGCATCCTTCGGTCGTCATGTGTCGTCGGCATCCTTCTTATAACTTTATCCTTCAATGGGCATTCCACTCCTCATTTTGTACATTACAAATTAGGAAAACTCGAGTTACATTCGAGTCTAAATCTAGTTTATAACTAGAAAAATAGAGATAAGGCACGAACGCAAGTCGTATTATGAATTACATTATAACATGCACACACACATATACATCCAATCATATTGGGGTTAAGGTCATAACTATGCACGATGTCATCAATCACACATAATAGATCTAAGACATTAATTTTATTATGAGTGCAAAAATCGCTCATGAGCAGAAACCTCACGGTGGTCCCGCCGCAAAAGAAACAAAAATTTTTTTGTTGACTCCTTGAATAAGTCGCTGCCCTAGATCCATCAAAATGAATTCTAGACCGGTGGTTCCGTTGATGCATCCTTGCGACAAAAATGCGCAATCTGTTCATAACAGACTGACGTAACTTCATCAACATGAACACCAAAGGTTATAATATTTTCTCAAGAGAAATCGGACTATAGCACGCTATTATATAAATGATGATGCTATATCCTTTTAGTTTGATCAACACAAACTTTTGCATAAAGATAAATTACTCATACAATTATGTACAACCCATAACAAAAACTTGTCCTACTTCTATATCACATACAAAAGTACATAAAACGTTGTACGATCTTTCGCAAGTGACTCTGATACAACTGTAGGGATTTATAGGCATAAATATTTAAAAATCGCAACGGAAATAATAGATCCCACGAGCGATCCATGCGAATGAAAACTCATACAAAGTTGATCTACAAATTCCTATCTTATATGTATACCTTTGGCGTGTGTCATTCGCTTATCCCGCTTATCCAAGGTATGTCGGATCTCTTACACGTTCAAGTATTTGTGCCTCTATACGTATCCACACGAACACGATCTCTCAAACTTCGGAGAAGAATCTCCTCTGTAGTGCTAGCCATAAGAGGAGATTCATAAAGCAAGAGGGAGAGGGAGAAGAAGGGATTTCAGCCAAGGGAATGAAGGGAAGAAAAATGACAAGTACTTCATCCAAATGACAAGAAAAACTCTTTTGTACTCATCCTATGAATATGAAGAGTTTTCGTCCCTTTAACTTTCCTCCATAAAAGCCAATAAAACTTAATTAGAGCATATGTTTCTCATATGACTCTTCAACTTCTCTTCTCCAATGAAGAGAAACTTTTCATCTTTCTCTATTATTAATTTATTAAATATTTTAATGAATTAATATCTCATTCAAATGCGGTTAAGTCTAATCTAAATAAGTCTGATTCAAATTAGATCTCAATCTTATAATCCAATTGGATTCACTTGAGTCTAACTTAATTAATCCAATTCAGATCAAATCTTAGTCAAACTAAGATCAATTAATCTCCGAAGCATAGTGTACTTAGTGTTTGACCCAATAGATTCTCGTAACGTTGGCAATGTGTCTAAAACGCTTTAGACACATAAGCAATGAGCGACATCTAGCAATGCATCATTGCTACCCAAGTGACGAGAAAGTCGAGATCCGACTTAAACCTCGGTAACTATGACAATGTATGTCCTTGTCCTTCTATCCTCAATATCTAGATTGACCAATGAAGCATAGATCGTGTTATCCTCGATCAATCTTTGTGTTTCTTGATCCCCATATACTTACTCAAACAAATGTGCTCAATATCTCATATTGACTTATTTGAGCATGGTCATGCGTTTTAGTAGTCCTACTCGATCAAGAGGTCCACAGATATCACTCCCGTCATATGGGAGGGATAGATCTCATCTACATCACTCACATCCCTCCGCATAATTCATTACATATCCAATGATCGCCTTTATAGTCCACCCTATTACGGGTAACGTTTGACGATACCAAAGTATATAACTTCTTATGTAGGGAACCATAGTGATTTCAGGTCTAACGACTATTCATACTAATAGTCACATAAGAAAGTTCATGACACTTATATGACAATCTATGAAACTTTCTTATAGTGGGCCAAATCAGTACACATTCTCTAATGTATACCCATGTGTTAACTTAATATCACATATCCATGACTTATGAGCTTAAGTCATCAATTGACCTACATGCTAGTCTCCATGCATTAATATTGTCCTTGAATATTAATGCTTGACTAGGAATGGTTTAGTATAATGTTCTCTACATCATCTCACTATCGATTCAACCAATCTATATGATGTAGATAAGAACCTATTACCCAATGACATTATTATACTTAGTTATTTGACACAAATATAAAGTATAATAACCAAACTTGTCTTTATTAATAATAGAATATGATACAAAAGTCTTTAGCCAATCATCACATAATTGACTCTAGGGATCCCACTAACAAAGAAAAGTGGAGGACAACCACTCTATATCGATGACCCAGAGGAGCACAACTGATCTAATACCCAAGAACAAGGAGGAATAATCTCTGACTCTAAGAATGGGAGCACAACAGCTCAAGTACCCAACGGGGGAGCACAATTGCTCTACCTATCCCTCATAATAACAAAGGAGGTGTCACCGTCGGCTACTACTCCAACAACTACTATTATCCATGAGTGGTTGAGAGTAACACAACAGGACGGCCGCTCACACTTTGACAACTACCACTACCCATGAGTGGTTGAGTGGGTATACCCCTATATAACTGACGACGGCTAAACCATAAGAAAGTCGATAACCGCCAATGTAACAAATGCAACATGGTGCATGATACCAAAGTGCATACACATGTACCCAAATTAGAACCATAATAAACAAATATGCAACTAATATATTGGGTAGAGTATATCTAATGTCAACCAAATCCTACATAGGTCATATGATATTTCTAAAATACACGCATACTAGCGGTACTCTTCAGATCAGAAAACAAAAGTCGAGATTGTATAACTGAAAATTTAGATTTTTAACTCAAAGATCAAGTAAAGAAAAGTATCAAGCAGGAAAACAAGTAAAGTAGAGCTAAGGTAAATAAACGTACTCAGATAATGAGATAACTATGCATTTAAAGGTAAAAGGAGCCAAAGAATCAAGCAAGAAATACCCGTCTCGTAATGTAGTGTGTATCCGAAAGAGCCTCCCGATTGAATACACGCAAACGATCAATATCTTGTATCAAAGACACAGTTTAACTATTTATAAAAATTACTAAAAGTAGCTACACTACATATAAACAAATAGCTACGTATATATGTAATAACTAGTTAAACTAAATACCAAACTTAATTAGGATAGCCCCAATCGTATCGTTCATTAAATCAACCTAATTAAATATTATTTCATAATTAGACCCAACCATGGAATCCATATTAACCTATGAATTAGATTGGACTCAGCCAGGAAAGACCTCATAGTAGTGATCCAACCTCAAAACCAAAACTTACAACAATCACTAATCCAATGAAGCCCACTGCACATCCCCAAAATAGGATAGCATTCCCAAAATCAACAACTCCAAATCAAGCTATTAGCTCACTACCACAAACTCATAATTCACAAAGTTAAAACCGAGCATAATGCTCCCCACTCAAAACCCCTATAATTCATCACTTACATGATAAACAAGAGTGTTCTTGGTAAGCCCTCGCGTCAAAACCTCATTCAAACACCTAAATAAATTTCACATTAGCTAAAAAACAGAGGATCCCAAATCCATTTCAAGATTTACTCAACTAAAGGACCCCTTCCATGAATTATTCGTAGGGTCGGGCCGATCATCCCAGATTTTACTTTGTCCATATTTTTTTGCTCACCCTCCCCATATAATAGCCACAACATTCAGATTAATAACTTCTATAATTTACCTCCTTCGTGTTAATCCTGAAATGGATTGACAAAGTATTAGAGACGAGCGAATCATTCCATTTTACCACCGTAGTGCATACAAGGAAAAAGTTTTTATAATTTAATTATAATTTTATAATAATATTTATATTTTTATATTATCAAATAAAAGAGTATGAAATTCCTACTACTACTACTAATAATAAGATTTAGTAACGTTCCTTTGATTTATAAGTTAATAAAGCGATTAACAGATTGATAAAAATTTAATTAAAAATAATTAAATAGATATATAAATAATCTCAAATCCTTAATTCTAACTTCATAAAAGTTTAAAAAAAGACAAAATCTTTACCTTTGGCAAAAGGCTTAAAAGATATTTTTGAATGAGCAATAATACATAATAGAAATTTAGAACGTGAAATGATATGACATTTTGTTATAGATATTCGATTATCGCTTGGACATCGACAGTGGCCTTTGGCCGATAATGGAGTTGAGTACCCCGTGGCTAACATGTAGATGGAAAAAACTATGTGGCAAGAAGTGTCGAATCTGAACGACTCTCTCCGGGACTCCCTAGACCCTCTCGAGAAGGGGATCCCCCAAGACCTCCGCGGGTAGACACGCCCCGGGATCAAATCAGAAGAGGCACTCCCGAGATCACCTCGGGAAGTCATGTCCCCGAGACCACCTCGGGAAGGCAAAATGCCTGGGACCCCCCGGGACAGAAGATCCCGAGATCACCTCGAGGAAGCGGAGCCCAAGAAGCATTCGGCCTCAAGGAACGGTCCCCCTTTCTTCGGATCTGGGGATAACCATCGTCAATTATTGTTGGATATGATTTTGCGAGGTGAAATCAAAGTACCATCGATCGATGAAAGTCATATTTGACTTCAAAATCGAAATCTATGTTTCGCGTAGATAAATCTAGACTATTAATTTGCTCAAAACCAATTACGGGTGAATGAGAAATTAAGTGTTTAAAGTCGTGCTCAAAATAGCGTTAAGGAGAAAGATGGGGATTAGTCCCACATCGCTAATTGGCGAAAGCCAATGTTTCCTTATATGTGTTGATGTGCTTTTGCAGTCAATACAAAAAGCACAGGTGCTCTCTACCCTTGGGCGAGCAGGTGCTCGCACCTGCGAGCCCGCCACCCGCCACACGCGCACGCGCGCACGCGCGCACGCGCGCAATGGGTGCTTTGTTGGCGCACTTTGCACTTCGCATCGTCGCGAGGAGCATTGAGGAGCTTCATTTATGCTCCACGTGGCAGTGACGTGGCATGGTCACGGATGACGTGGCGTGCCTGCGTGACACATGACTGTGCAGGGAGAGCGCTGACTGGGCTATTGACTGGGCAGACAGATGACGATCGTTGGATCGAAGATGGCAACAAGATCGCATGGGGCGCGATCTGGATCGTTGATACTGCAGGGTCATGATCAGACCATTAGCGAGGGGACTGATCTGGAGCGTCGGATTAAATGGAGTAATCTGACGGCTCAGATCAAAGATGGGATGAAGAGTTATAACTCTTCGAATCCAGCGGACGAGATTAGATTGAGTTAAAATCTCTTCAGATCTAACGAACCAGATTAAAAGTCATCTGAAGAGTTATAACTCTTCAGATCTAATGGCTGAGATCAGAACCCTTTAAAGGGTTATGAACTGATGGTTCGGATCAGTCCTCGCCAAGGGTCACTTGCCTCTTCACCTACTATATAAAGGATCCCTCCTTTGGAAATATTCATTCATTCAATCATTCGAAGCATTCAAGCATCTAAGCATTAGAGAGCTCATCTTCTGCATCGAGAGTCCGAAAATCCTACGGAAAGGTTCGCCGGTCTCGGAATTTGAAGTGCTACTATTCCGAGACGACGTCGTTGTATCTTGGGAACGAATTGCTGCTATCCGTGAGCACCGTAGCGGAGCAATATCGTTTTACGGAGATAGTGTCCAACACTAGCCTCGACGTAAACAAATTCAGTTTGCTACCTCCCGGCAGCAACCTCCCGGAAGTTCCGACGGTCGAGTAAAATCGACTAAGTCAAATACCGCGGAGATTACAAAAAGGTCACAGGACCGCCAACAATCGTAAAACGATATTCGCAAACTGAAATGGCCGTGATCAACGACATACCGACCTCCATCCCGCACGCCGAGAAGCCGGAGAAATTCGCCGGAGCCGATTTTAAGAGATGGCAGCAGAAGATGTTGTTCTACTTAACCACGCTAAACCTTGTACGGTTTTTGCGTGATGACCCGCCAGCCGCTGCGGAAAATAATTCCGAGAGTCAGGCTGCTCGCGAAGCGTGGTCACATGGGGATTTTCTGTGCCGCAACTACGTTCTCAATGCACTGGACAATGCGTTGTACAGCGTATTTAGCATAATTGAGACAGCCAAATCCCTGTGGAAATCTCTGGAGAAGAAATACAAAACCGAAAACGCCGGACTGAAGAAATTCATCGTCGACCAGTTTTTGGATTTCAAGATGGTGGATTCCAGGAGCATAATATCTCAAGTCCAAGACATGCAAATAATAATGCATGATCTGGACGCCGAAGGCATGCCACTAAACGAATCATTCAAGGTGGCCGCGGTAATCGAGAAACTCCCTCCGTCGTGGAAGGATTTCAAAAATTACCTGAAGCACAAGCAAAAGGAGATGACACTTGAGGACCTGATCCTGAAGCTACGCATAGAGGAGGATAACCGAAAATTTTCCGACTCTAAAGGAACAAAGCGGACAGTTGACGAGATGTCCAACCTGGCGGAACCGAGAGCCAAGAAGCCGAAACAACCAATCAAGAAGGCTCAAGGCAAATTCAAGGGGTCCTGCTACAACTGCGGAAAGTCAGGACACATGTCCAAAGACTGCAGACGTCCGAAGAAGCCAACCAAAGGCCGGAAGGATGTTGCAAACCAGGTCGCAACTTCCAACGAAATGGACCTGGACCTCGCTGCGGTCATGTTTGAAGCCAATACGTTGGTGGACAACCCGAGGCAGTGGTGGATCGATACTGGAGCAACACGCCATATCTGTTCAGATAAGGCGCTGTTCTCCACGTATACCCCGATAAGCGGAAGAACGCTCTTTATGGGCAATTCCGCTTCATCCCCGATTGTTGGACTCGGGAAAGTAGTTCTGAAAATGACGTCCGGAAAGGAGCTAACTCTCATTGATGTGCTCCATGTTCCCGACATCAGGAAGAACTTAGTTTCTGGAGCGACACTTGTTAAAGCCGGCTTCAAATTGGTGTTCCAGTCCAACAACTTTGTACTTACGAAGAACGGTGTCTTCATAGGTAAGGGATACTTGGAACAAAATCTATTCAAGATGGTTGTAATGACTGTACACCGTGAATTTAATGGTAATAAAATAAAAGCTTCCAGCTATGTTGTTGAGTGCTTTTATTTATGGCATGATCGACTCGGACATGTTAACAATAATACACTAAAACGTCTCGTCAAGCTAAATTTATTACCGAACATCGATATTGACGAAATGCACAAATGTGAAGTGTGCGTGGAAGTGAAAATGACGAGACTACCCTTTCACTCGGTGGAAAGGTCAACGACGCCTCTAGAATTAATACATAGTGATCTATGTGATTTAAAATTCGTGCAAACTAGAGGAGGTAAAAAGTACTTCGTTACTTTTATCGATGACTGCACGAGGTTCTGTTATGTCTTTCTTTTAAGAAGTAAAGACGAAGCCTTAGAAGCTTTTAGAACCTATAAAACTGAAGTTGAGAATCAACTTAATAAACGAATTAAAACAATTCGTAGCGATAGAGGTGGAGAATATGGTGCACCGTTTGATGAATTCTGCTCAGAATTTGGCATTATTCATCAGACAACGGCGCCCTACTCACCCCAATCGAATGGCGTTGCCAAACGTAAAAATCGGACACTGAAAGAAATGATGAATGCTTTGCTAATAAATTCAGGCTTACCCCAGAACTTGTGGGGGGAAGCTATATTATCAGCAAACCACATTCTCAATAAAATCCCTCACAAGAAAAATGACAAAACGCCATATGAACTATGGAAAGGCCGCGAGCCGTCATACAAATACTTGAAAGTGTGGGGGTGCTTAGCAAAGGTCGAAGTACCTAAGCCAAAGCAAGTAAAGATCGGACCTAAAACGTTCGATGCGATATTTGTCGGATATGCCCAAAACAGTAGTGCATATCGCTTCATAGTTCATAAGTCAGACATTCCTGATATTCATGTGAGTACAACCATTGAATCTCGGAATGCAATATTCTTTGAAGACGTGTTCCCAAATAAAAAGGGAAACGTTCAAAGTGATGACAACGAAAGTCCAAACGAAGATAACATTCCAGAACTTAGTTGTCATAAAAGGACTATTGACGATCAAATCGAAGAGCCACGACGGAGCAAACGGGCTAGAGTTGAGAAATCGTTCGGGCCGGATTTCATGACTTTTATGTCGGAAATGGAGCCAAGAACATTAAGTGAAGCTCTCTCTGGTCCCGATGCCCCATTGTGGAAAGAAACAGTCAATAGTGAAATCGAGTCCATCATGAATAACCATACTTGGGAATTAGTAGACCTTCCTTCTGGTACTAAACCATTAGGTTGTAAGTGGATACTAAAATGCAAGTATAAAGATGATGGATCGGTTGACAAGTATAAGGCCAGACTTGTAGCCAAAGGGTACAAGCAAAAGGAAGGCTTAGATTACTTCGATACCTACTCACCGGTGACAAGGATTACGTCCATACGAGTGCTGATAGCTATAGCAGCACTGTATGACCTTGAAATACACCAAATGGATGTTAAGACTGCATTCTTAAATGGTGAATTGGAAGAAGAAATCTACATGGAGCAACCTGAGGGGTTCGTAGCTCCGGGAAAAGAGGACAAGGTGTGTCGACTTGTTAAGTCGTTGTACAGACTTAAACAAGCGCCCAAACAGTGGCACGAAAAATTTGACAAAATAATGATGTCAAACGAATTCAAAATAAATGAATGTGACAAATGTATTTATGTCAAAAGCACACCTGAAAGCTATGTAATCGTCTGTCTATACGTAGACGATATGCTTATAATGGGAAGTAATCATGATATAATCATGAATACTAAGAAAATATTGACCAAGAATTTCGACATGAAAGATATGGGTCTAGCAGATGTCATATTGGGAATTAAAATTCTCAAGACATCCGATGGGATAGTTTTAAAACAATCCCATTATGTAGAGTCAATATTGAAAAGGTTCAATGCATACGACCTCTCTACAGTCAAAACGCCGATGGATCTAAGTCAACACTTAGCAAAAAACCATGGTGAGCCCATATCACAATTGGAATATTCTCGGATAATAGGCAGTTTGATGTATCTCACAAACTGCACTCGCCCGGATATTGCCTGTGTGGTCAACAAATTGAGACGTTTCACGAGTAATCCAAACGACACTCATTGGAAAGCATTAATGCGAGTTCTTAGATATTTGAAATATACTATGAACTACGGATTACATTATGGAAAGTATCCCACTGTCTTAGAGGGATATTGTGATGCTAATTGGATATCGGATACAAAAGACTCCAAATCCACTAGTGGATATGTATTCACGATCGGTGGAGGAGCGGTGTCTTGGAAATCCACTAAGCAGACGTGCATTGCTCGGTCTACTATGGAATCCGAGTCTATAGCACTTGACAAAGCAGCTGAAGAAACTGAATGGCTGCGGAACTTCTTGGAAGATATTCCGAGCTGGATGAAACCTGTGCCCGCCATACTTATCCACTGTGATAGTCAATCGGCGATTGGAAGGGCACAGAGTAGCATGTACAATGGTAAGTCACGACATATACGCCGTCGACATAATACCATTAGGCAGTTGATCTCGAATGGAGTGATTGCAATCGATTATGTCAAATCTAAAGATAATTTGGCAGATCCCCTTACGAAGGGGCTAAATCGAGATTAAGTATACTGCTCATCAAGAAGAATGAGATTAAAAATCTACAACTAAAAACGGCTGTAGCGGTAACCCAACCTTGTTGACTGGAGATCCCAAGATCTTGGTTCAATGGGACAACAAAGTTACAGAAGTTGTGTAACAGCACAAGAGATGTGTTATCTCTATCCTAAACCTAGGATGAATTGGTGTTGTCCTATCACATGTAGTGAGGTTAAGCATATGCTTTTAATGACTTCTATACCTTTATAAGGTAGAGTATGGTAGGATACTCTAAATAGAAGTGTCACCTATGTGAGTGTGAAGATAGGCCGCTTCAATAAAATACTCATGAATCCAAGAAGGTGTCCATGGCCGAAACGGAACTAACCATGAGAACCAAAAGTAGGGGAGATAAGTCTCTGTGTGGGTGTTATTGTCTTAGTATACACCAACAGCTGAGCAGTTCAAGACATCACGTTCACTG
This sequence comes from Boesenbergia rotunda, assembly GCA_024364735.1. Classification (NCBI taxonomy): domain Eukaryota; kingdom Viridiplantae; phylum Streptophyta; class Magnoliopsida; order Zingiberales; family Zingiberaceae; genus Boesenbergia; species Boesenbergia rotunda. Next base: position 20,278 of record JAGFNQ010005213.1, on the reverse strand, counting down.
CGCAGCCTAGTATACTCGATAGCATTCCACTACGGAAGGTTCAAAGCCACAAGCTACCTCTCCCGATGCTTTGACTTATCTATTGGACTCTTGTAAAGTGTCAACATGCATACATTAATTTCCATTCATGTGGGGGATTGTTGGATATGATTTTGCGAGGCGAAATCAAAGTACCATCGATCGATGAAAGTCATATTTGACTTCAAAATCGAAATCTACGTTTCGCGTAGATAAATCTAGACTATTAATTTGCTCAAAACCAATTACGGGTGAATGAGAAATTAAGTGTTTAAAGTCGTGCTCAAAATAGCGTTAAGGAGAAAGATGGGGATTAGTCCCACATCGCTAATTGGCGAAAGCCAATGTTTCCTTATATGTGTTGATGTGCTTTTGCAGTCAATACAAAAAGCACAGGTGCTCTCTACCCTTGGGCGAGCAGGTGCTCGCACCTGCGAGTCCGCCACCCGCCACGCGCGCAATGGGTGCTTTGTTGGCGCACTTTGCACGTACGCATCGTCGCGAGGAGCATTGAGGAGCTTCATTTATGCTCCACGTGGCAGTGACGTGGCATGGTCACGGATGACGTGGCGTGCCTGCGTGACACATGACTGTGCAGGGAGAGCGCTGACTGGGCTATTGACTGGGCAGATAGATGATGATCGTTGGATCGAAGATGGCAACAAGATCGCATGGGGCGCGATCTGGATTGTTGATACTGCAGGGTCACGATCAGACCATTAGCGAGGGGACTGATCTGGAGCGTCGGATTAAATGGAGAAATCTGACGGCTCAGATCAAAGATGGGATGAAGAGTTATAACTCTTCGAATCCAGCGGACGAGATTAGATTGAGTTAAAATCTCTTCAGATCTAACGAACCAGATTAAAAGCCATCTGAAGAGTTATAACTCTTCAGATCTAATGGCTGAGATCAGAACCCTTTAAAGGGTTATGAACTGATGGTTCGGATCAGTCCTCGCCAAGGGTCACTTGCCTCTTCACCTACTATATAAAGGATCCCTCCTTTGGAAATATTCATTCATTCAATCATTTGAAGCATTCAAGCATCTAAGCATTAGAGAGCTCATCTTCTGCATCGAGAGTCCGAAAATCCTACGGAAAGGTTCGCCGGTCTCGGAATTTGAAGTGCTACTATTCCGAGACGACGTCGTTGTATCTTGGGAACGAATTGCTGCTATCCGTGAGCACCGTAGCGGAGCAATATCGTTTTACGGAGATAGTGTCCAACACTAGCCTCGACGTAAACAAATTCAGTTTGCTACCTCCCGGCAGCAACCTCCCGGAAGTTCCGACGGTCGAGTAAAATCGACTAAGTCAAATACCGCGGAGATTACAAAAAGGTCACAGGACCGCCAACAATTATCACGGAGTCATCATAACCCATAATTGTCGCAACGGTTCAAACTTAATGACGGCGTGGACCGTTGCAAAGGTTATCCTGTAACCGACAAATCGGGAGGACGTGACAAAGATTGTGGAGACTCGTGAGACAGTCGCCGCAGGTATAAAAGGTATTTCAACCCCTCCGATAAGGGGGTTACGCCTTCTCTACTTTACACATATTCTTTTGCCTTCTCTTCATCTCCTAGATCGAGGCACTGACTTGAGAATCGGAGTGGGCTCCACCGGACAACCTCCGGCGTGCTCCCTTAATGCTCGTGTTAATCTCACAGGGTGTGACTCATTCCTCTAGCGTCAGCGTCCGCGTGGGCTGGACCCTGGTGACTGGTCGTTGACGTCGATTCCTTCCGGAACAAGTTTGGAATCATCTGTGGGAAACCAGTAAAACACCTGAAGGAGCATCATGGCAGAGCCGGCGGGACAATCCATTATCCTGACGAAGGAGGAACTGGATCGCTTAGTGGCCAACGCCATCAAAGAGGCGCTCGAACAACACCAAATCGAGCACGCCGCCTCACAGCGAGGTGTTTTTGTGCGGTAGGAGATCCCATAATCTCCATCTCGCACCTCCAACCGCGAAGATCCGTCACACCAATGGGGCGACGCGCCGTAGCAGCCCCGAATCACCGGCGAGACTCTCCCGGAGATATGGAGAAGGCTAACTTGGTAGGCTCTAGCGCGCTGAGACACGAGGAGGGACAGGGGAAGAAGGAGGAACCTAAGGCCTCCCTTAAGGCTCCCTCTATTGCCTTCTCATCGGAGATTGTAGAAGACCCCATGCCGAAGCAGTTTCGCGGGCCTAGGATTGCTTATTACAATGGGAAGACAGATCCGGAGGATCATGTCTATAAGTTCGAAAATGCGGCACTCCTACACCAGTATACCGACGGTGTAAAGTGTCAAGTGTTCTTGAACACCCTATCCGGAGCAGCCCAACGATGGTTCCAGAGGCTGCCCCCAGGTTCTATCAACTCATTTATGGAGTTTAGAACCGTCTTCCTCCACCACTTCACTAGTAGCCGTTGCTATCAAAAGACAACACTCAATCTATTCGCTCTCAAGCAAAAAACCGAAGGAGCTACTCAAGGAGTACATCCAGTGGTTCAACCGGGTGACACAAGATGTGCTAAGTGCGACGTCGGAAATCCTCGTCAGCGCCTGTACCAAGGGCTCTCGGAAGGGGATTTTTTTCGATCATTGGTGAAGAAGCCACCCGCCAGCTTCGATGATCTGCTGGGGCGTACGGTCAAGCACGTCAATGTGAAGGAGGTACAATTCACTCGTCGCAAGGAACCAGCCGGAGTCCCCCCTCAAGCCGTTACCCGGTCCGAAAGGAGGGAACTCCCAGCACCAACCCGAGGAAAAGTCCTTCACCCGGGGAAGGACCAGTGGCCTGGGAGATGGAAACTAGTCGAGACAGTGGACACCGAGCAGCCAGAGCCACTGATGAAGTACTGCGGCTTCCATGGCAGTACCACACATTCCACCAAGGAGTGTCATGCCTTGAAGAAAAATTTAAGTGAAGAGGCTGACCCCAAACCTCAGAGGAAGTGGAAGAAGAAGGGGTATCGCCAGAATTCCCCTCGGCGAAGCTTTTCTCCCAGACGGAGGCAATTGGGAGAAAACGAGACCCGACACCAGTCTCGGTCGCGGTTAAGGGGAAGGAGTCAGGGGCCTGCACCTTGTCCGACCAAGAAACTAAAACGCTAATGCCTCGCGGTGCTGCGGATGCCCGGGGTACTTACGCTTGGTCTGGGTGATACAGACGCCCAACCAAGAAACAAAACTCTAATGTCTCGCGTTTCTACGGATGCACGGGGTACTTAGGCTTGGTCTGGGTGCTACAGACGCCCGACAAAGAAACTAAAACCTTAATGCCTCATGGTGTTGAGGATGTCGGGGTACTTAGGCTCGGTCTGGGTGCTACAGACGCCCAACCAAGAAACAAAACCCTAATGCCTCGCGGTGCTGCAGATGCCTGTGGTACTTAGGCTTGGGTTGGGTGCTACAAACGCCCGACCAAGAAGCAAAAACCCTAATGCCTCGCGGTGCTGCGGATGCCCGGGGTACTTAGGCTTAGTCTGGGTGCTACAGACGCCTGACCAAGAAACTAAAACCCTAATGTCTCGCGGTCCTGCAGATGCCCGGGGTACTTAGGCTTGGTCTGGGTGCTACTGACATCCAACGAAGAAACAAAACCCTAATGCCTCGCGGTGCTGTAGATGCCCGGGGTACTTAGGCTTGGTCTAGGTGCTATAGATGCCCGACCAAGAAACTAAAACCCTAATGCCTCGCGGTGCTGCGGATGCTCGGGGTCCTTAGGCTTGGTATGGGTGCTACAGACGCCCAACCAAGAAACAAAACCCTAATGTCTCGCGGTGCTGCGGATGCCCGGGGTACTTAGGCATGGTTTGGGTGCTACAAACGCCCGACCAATAAGCAAAACCTCTAATGCCTCGCGGTGCTGCGGATGCCCGGGGTACTTAGGCTTGGTCTGGGTGCTATGGACGCCCGACCAAGAAACAAAAACCTTAATGCCTTGCGGTGTTGTGGATGCCCGGGGTACTTAGGCTTGGTCTGAGTGCTACGGATGCCAACCAAGAAACAAAAACCCTAATGTCTCGCAGTGCTGTGAATGCCCGGGGTACTTAGACTTGGTCTGGGTGCTACAGACGCCCGATCAAGAAGCAAAAACCCTAATGCCTCGCGGTGTTACAGATGCTCGGGGTACTTAGGCTTGGTTTGGGTGCTACAGACACCCGACCAAGAAGCAAAAACCCTAATGCCTCACGATGCTACAGATGCCCGGGGTACTTAGGCTTGGTCTGAGTCCCACAGACGCCTGACCAAGAAGCAAAAACCCTAATGTCTCACAGTGTTGCAGATGCCTGGGGTACTTAGACTTAGTCTGGGTGCTACGGACACCCGAACAAGAAACAAAAACCCTAATACCTCATGGTGCTGCGGATGCCCGGGATACTTAGGCTTGGTCTGGGTGCTATAGACGCCCGACCAAGAAACAAAACCCTATTACCTCGTTGTGCTGCGGATGCCCGGGGTACTTAGGCTTGGTCTGGGTGCTACAGACGCTCGACCAAGAAACAAAATATCCTAATGCATCACTGTGTTGCGGATGCCCGGGGCACTTAGGCTTGGTCTGGATGCTGCGAATACCCAACCAAGATCTACGCAACCCCTACCACCTCTAACTGGGAATTGGAGGGAGTTCAAGGACGGAAGAGTAACACACAACCTATCGGATATGAAACAAGCATCCTCAGACAAAGAGAACCCAGCAGAATATCTGATTACTGCTCGAAGCGATTACACATCAGAAGTAACACGTGTTTTCCTTTATTTCTACAGGAAATACATTGACAATGATATCTCAAGGGAATACAAAGAATAGGGGATACAATTAGTGGATCCATTAGAGGAGATCACTCCTTTGCCCGGGTTCTCCCCTGTCGCTTCAGCATCTCCGCATGGTCTCTTAGATCAGAGCCGTCCTCCAGTGGCGGGTAAGCGGGAAGCCATCTTTATTCTTGTCAGGATCCTTGAATTTTCGGCCGTGGCTGGGACTTCTGGGTCCTCCCTTCTCATGACCATTCACGAACGAAAGAGAAACAGGAACGACTTGGGGTACACATGAGCCAGACAATTCCATCCCAAGACCCTGATTGCCTCTTACAGTCAACTCACATTTAAGAATAAAGATGAATTACAAAATACAAAGGGAAGAGAAGGGGGAGCAGTAGCTACAACTCCTCCTCGGATGACATACTACTCCAGGCCCGACTGATGTCCGATGCCCAAAACTCAGGGAAGCGAGCGATCAGACGGGGGAGAGCATTCTAGATGGACAGGAGATGAACCACCAGGAGACACTGTCCACCTGGAGAGGGACAGACGATAAACCACCAGGAGATGCTCCCGGGTGAAACAAATAATATCATCTTTGCCATGCTCCAAGGCGAAGCATGTAATGTCTTTTCTGGACTCACCGGTGAAACATGTGGTTCCATCTCTACCATGCTCTACCGGAAAAGGTGCGACATCATCTCTACTATGCTCTCCAGTGATGCAGAAAAACCCCTGTTAGAAGGGGGGCGATGGAAGATGTACCGGAAGGTGATACACTTCATAGGGGATTCTGGTAGCACTGGACTTAGCCTAGGCAGACGCAGATTCACACCCCTCTGGGCGGTGAACCTCCTCCCTCGCTGGGCTCCCCTCCGGGCTGCAACCTCTTTTCCCTTTCTGGTCCATGAGAATGAGAAGGAAAGATGGAGGAGAACGAACACATTGACCTTCCACCTTTATAGAGACGACTGCCCATCCGCATTTAATGAGGGCACGACGCAGGAGCAGTAACCAATCCTGAAGCGTCGCATCTTTTTTGTCACCGTCGATTAGCATGCCCCTGTGATGTCTGGGAATTCGCAAATCTTTACGGGTCAATTCAAGGGATCGCCTGGGGCCCGGAGATGACGATTCGAAAGCCGCAAACACTCAATAGAGAAAGGAGCCAACATGGGTCCCATAGAAGAACCGATGCGGGCCTGGCAGTTGGTCTTTCGGGGCTACCTTGAGGAGATCCACACCTAAGATCAAACCTGAAAACCCCAGAAGACACCGGGCGTCACAGGGGGTTCTGGGTCCCTAAAACCAACCCAAGAAGCTACGGGAGACGAGCATGGCTCCCTGACTCCCATACCCCAAGGGCTGAGAAGGAATGTCTATTCCTCAAGAAGGTTAATCGGTAACCTGGCTTCTTGAGTCGGACACCGATCCTTTCTACGCTCTTGGCCCTCACGACAAAGACAAAATATTACTAGGAGACAAACGCTAAAGCATACTCAGGACGGTAAGGCAAAGAAATATTTTCATTATAATCAAAAGGGGTACATCGGGGCCAAGCTCCCGGGTAGCAAATAATTCTACAGCTCTTTATCCTCAGGCGGAATCTCTTCACAAACTCGGTCGATGCTCATGAGACCCAGGTCAGCATCCGGAGGCAAAATTTGGGTCTTCTTCAACTGGTCGACGACCCCGTGGAAACCTTGCTTCAAGCGCTTCGTTACCTGGCCGACAATGATATCACCAAATTCATCTGACTCCAGGAACTTAGCCTTGAAGTTTGCCTCGGCCTCTTTAATACCGGATGCCTCAGCAACCCGAAAGTTGTACAGTTCGGCCTCAGCTGCCTCCTTGGCACGCTTTAGTCGCTCCATCTCAGCAGACATTTTGCATTGGTCCGCCAGAGCTTCCTTGAGCCTGTCCGAGGTGACCCACACTGCCAAACGTGCTTGGGCCAGGTCTTCCTAGAAGTCAGACAAGTGATCAGCCGCCATCATGAGGTCGGACTCCTTCTGGGCGAGCTAGTGCGCTTAATCTTTGACACGTTCATTCAATCTCCTGGTCGAGGCCTCCAGAAGGCGGATATCCCCCGACAACTTCTTCTCTTTCACTTGAAGCTGATCTCGCTCTTGACTCACCTGGAGCAGGTCGTTGGTGATGGCCACAACCCTCTCAGACGCCAAACATTCCCGACGTCGGGAACTCTATAGGGAGGACTCCATGACCATCAAGGTGTCCAGCTGATGGTCCACCTTCGCTTGGAGAGCTCTGCTGACCCCTGCTTACATAAGTCCTGCTCTGTGCTCATGGTCAACTGCGGTCTCTGCTCTCAGTACCCGACGGGTCAAGGCTTCAATCTCTAGCCAGGCGTACAAGCCACAGTCGACGGTCAGGCAGTCTTCAGCCGCCTATCATTGCACCAAGGAATTATAAAGTATACAAGAAAATAGCCTATGTACTTGGAACACGCACCTTCAAAAGGGACTCATGGAGGGTAATGAGAGGCCCTGTAGAGACTCACACGACTTCCCCTCCTGGAGATCTCGGAGTGTCAACCCAGCTCCCTGAAGGAGACGAACCTCTGCGTGGGGGAAGTGGCTGGACAGTGGGAGCTCCAGGTGGCAATGTAGAAAGGTCAGAGTCACCCTCCTTAGAGCTGGAAGTCGTCTCGGAAGAAAGGCCCTCGGCAGGGACCTTCTTCAACTGCACCGGGGGAAAAGAGTGCATGGAAGCCTCCAACGCCGCATCTGGCCTTTTGCGAAGGCGGTCAAGCTGCATTCTATATTGGGTGGACAGCACTTGCTTTCCCTTCGTGACCTCGGCAGGGTCGACTGAGGAAGAGCCGGGGGCCTGACCACCTACCTTTGGAGTGGCAATCGACGGAAAAGGTGGAGATAGAGGAATAGCTTCCTCACCCGAGGAAGGTGGAATGTCCTCCTCAAGAATAGAGGGAAGCGTGCTGGGGCCACTGGAGCGTAGCCTTTTCCGCATGGGGCCTAAGCCTTTCGGAACCTTTCCCTTCCGCCAACTAGAGAATTGGGATGCTAAGGGGGCAGCGGGGGGCGACGACTCCTCTGTGACCCCCTCCGGATGGACAGCAGCTGGGGTGGGCCATCCCCTGAAGGGACGCCCAGCTCCGGGTCAACCGACGGATCAGAAGTCCCCTGGTCAGCAAATGGCGAAGGCACAGCAGGAGCCCCTGCCCGTTCTGGCGGGGCATACCCACTGGACGATTCAGCAGTCCCCTCCGAGGACTCGGCTGAAGCAGAGGGCACACTAGGAGCAGCTGGGGGAGGATCCAGAGCCTCCTTGTTGGCTTTATTCCAATTGATCAGTCGGTGCATCGCCCTCGAAAACATGATTTCTTCTGCAATAATCAGGCAAGAGAATATCAGTTAGAACTAACAGACATTGATGGACAAGATAAACTTACCGAGGCTGGGGCTAATCCGAGTCACTTTAGGGCTAAGGCTCGCTCAGTACATGAGCTCCTCACTCTGTACCAGACTTGGTCCACTAAACTCCATGCCAGAAAGTACGTTCCTGGCGCACTGGTAGGTTGGACTCTGGAGAAAATTCCCTAGCTAAGGAGGAGTCAGCAGATCCTCCGTCTAGCGGAGAGGACTGAAGGGTTGTGCAGACAGTCGGATGAAGAAGAACTTCTCCTCCACCCCTTATGTGAGGAAGGGAACCCTCCTAAGAACCTATGGCCAGGACGCGCCGAAAAGCTAAAATCCCCTCGCGCGCTGATTGGAATGAAGAAGGAATGGAAAAGGCGAGGGGTCAAGGGGATGTCGAAGAGCTTGAAGATAATGTACGCCCCTCTCATCTGAGAAAAAGCGTTGGGAACCACCTGGTGGAGGGGGATATCAAAATAGGAGGCCACATTCATGAAAAAAGGAGGAATGAGGAAGCGGAGCCCTGACTCTACCTGCGCCAGAAAGAAGGTAAAGAAACCTACGGGAGGGTCCACATGCATCTGGTCTACTTTAGGGATCACCACCGCCATCTCGCCCGGAATACCGTAGGCCTCAATGGCCGCCTGCAAAGCCTCCGGTCTCACTCTCAAAGAGGCAGACTCATACCACTCCACTCGATAACCTTCCATGGTTCCTAAGGAAAAAGACGAAAAGGAGGTAGAAGACTTACGCGAAAAAGAATCCTTAGGAAGAAGATGAAGACGAGGTTCACCAAACAACCAGGCCAGAAGGTGGCCGAACGTCCTCGCCTCCCCTTCTTATACGGAGGAAGCCGCCTGCGTAGGTGCAAGAGGGGCAAGGCACGTGGACGGCAAGAAACCGCCACATCAGGGCGGCACCATGGAGCAGCCGCTTGACGTGAGCCTGCTACAGCTGCGCACGTCAGTAAGAGATCGCGAGGAGAGCAATTGGGGCACGTGGCGACGAGGAATTCGCGAATGAGTTTTGTCGCCATTAAAGACCGTCATGCGCCTTTATGAAGGACGGACGGGTATCATTACAGTACTTCGAAAACCATAGAAGCCTTTTTGGGAAGACAAAACCAAAAAGAGATTAGCTCGAGACCCGACTCAAATTCGACAATTCTCGGACCCAGTATAACTGCCAGGGAAGAAGTAATGGGTACAGGGACCCGCTGTGACATAGCTTCTTCATCGTGGATACTAGTCTAATCAGTCAGCAACACTTCCTTCGATCAGACTTGAAGGAAGGGTTGTGATAGGGTTGAGCACCCCGTGGCTGACACGTGGATGGAAGAAGCTATGTGGCAAGAGGTGTCGAGTTTGAATGACTCTCTCTCCGGGGCTCCCTAGACCCTCTCGAGAAGGGGATCCCCCGAGACCCCGCGGGTAGACACGCCCCGGGATCAAATCAGAAGAGGCACTCCCGAGATCACCTCGGGAAGTCATGTCCCCGAGACCACCTCGGGAAGGCAAAATGCCCGGGACCCCCCGGGCCAGAAGACCCCGAGATCACCTCGTGGAAGCGGAGCCCAAGAAGCATTCGACCTCAAGGAACGGTCCCCTTTCTTCGGATCACTGACTTGAGCGTCGGAGTGGGCTCCGCCGGACAACCTCCGGCATATTCTCTAACGCTCGTGTTAATCTCGCAGGGTGTGAATCCTTCCTCTAGTGTCAACGTCCGCATGGGCTGAACCCTGGTGACTGACCATCGACGTCGATTCCTTCCGGAAAAGCCGACATTCCGAACTAAATTATATCCCGGAAGTACAATAAATCCATAAAAAACATTATAATTGGAGTGCTGTATTATTTCTATTAGATTTGATATTATAAATTCTTACTTGGTACCATTTTCTTTTTGAATTTTATAACTGAACGGTTTTAGATAAATCTTAAAATTAATTATAAATTTTTGAATAAGTTTATATATTATAATTTTTATAATTCAATAGATAAATCTTAAAATTAATTATAAATTTTTGAATAAGTTTATATATTATAATTTTATAATTCAATTCAAATTAAAAATTATGCCCCATCAAAATTCTATCAACTCTGCTCCGATTGTATTCCAATCTCCTATTAAATTTTATTGTAAATTTTTCCAAAGAATTATTTACCGCCGTGGATGTTACGCGGAGCTGCTGCCGTCAGAAATGAAAGAATTAGACTTGCCAAAGCAATAGCGATGATAAATGGATATAGTGGCAAAAAGAGATGAAACGCATGATAAATGGATATAGATTTGATTGTCGGAGGGAAGGCGGTCTGAAAGGAGCCCGTCAAAGTGGTCACGGCCGCTTTAATGATGAGTATTGATTAAGGCGTTGACAGTCATAGCAGAGGAGTTACGTGAACCGTTCAGACCTACCGGAGCCTTGGCATTTAATTGGCTGATTTTGACGTTGCCAGACGCCTCTACCACGGCAACTCGACGCTCCCGATACTCCAAAAAGGATGAAAATGGGATGATGCATCCAGCGCCATCACACAGCACACAACGACTATCAATGAAGAACGAAAAAAAAAAAAAACAAAAAAAAAAAAAAAAAAAAAAATAAAAATATATACACGTTTTCGGAATATAATATAGTTTGATTCAGACGACGAGGCGATGGATTAATATATGCAAAGGTACGTCATCACTGAACGTTTCATTGAGTTTTCATGATGTATCATCGAAGGAACAAAGGATGATAATCGTCAGCACCCGATAACGGTATGGGAGAGGATGTTCAAGCTTGTGAGATTAACATGAGCGTTAAAGGGGATACACCCGAAGGTTTTTCGGTGGATCCCTCTCCGACGCGTAAGTCAGAACTCTCTCTTTTTCGGAGAACAACCTGTAATCAAAAGTGCTCTAAGTCTTGAAAATTTCTCCCTTTACCTGAGTCTCGAGACATCTTATATACCCGATGTCTTTATCACACATGTCCCCACGCTCTCCTCCATATTCCTTAATCATCGATTACTTGATAGATATTTTTTTTGGTAACGATCACTGCGATTATTAAAGCCTTAATTACTGTGCATTGCGAACAAAAATTACCTAATGACTTTCCTGTTCTGAAAAGAGGAATGAGTACTTGAAGTCTGGCTTTCTTATCCCTTCGTTGATCTTTGGGCTCCACTCTCTATAGTCAGTCTCAGAGTCTCATCTCCCGAACTGACATCGGGGGCTTTCGTTCACTCTCCCGAAATAATCTTTGGAGCCCGATTCCCGGTCTGACCTTGGAGCATTGGCTCAGCGGGCCCTTCCACGTAGCTTCCGCATGCTACGTGTCCACCCCGGGATGCTCATCCCTATCACAAGTCTCCCCTTCAAGTCTAATCGAAAGAAGTGTAGCTGACTGATTAGGCTGGTGGCACGATGCGGGGAAGCGAAGTATCTGCGGGGTCCATACTACCATTTCTTCTCTCTTGAAGACTTGTCAGATCCTAGGAATCGAAACATTCGTCCCTTGGCCTAAGGCGGTCCTTTGAGTCAATCTAAGAGTCCTTGCGAGTTCCAAGGTCAGGTAATGATAGCTGTCCATCACCCATTAAGAGCGCATGAGATATCTTAATGACGAGAGAGCGTTCCAGCGAATAGAATACTACCATGTGGCAGGGTCTTTTCTACGTGATCTCCCTCTGATATGCTTAGTAGGGTCATACCAACCGACGACCATAATGAACGACGATGCCTCGAGATTTGGAGTCATCACCGTCCACGTGTCGTGCCTCTATTTTTCACACGAGAGCGGCTCCTTCCCTATAAAAAGGGAAGGTGAAAGCAATCTTTCGTCTTCTTGCACCGCCGACTATCAGAGCTTGCGCATCCCGTTTCTGCCTACTAGAGTCTTCTTTCGCTAGGGCTTCTTCTTTACGCGTGGTCCCGTTCACCTTCTATCTTCTTCTCCTTTAATCTGAAGTCATGGGCAAGGAAGGAAAGGAGAAGAAAGACCAAGGTAGAAAGGAGAAACCAGAAGAGGAAAAGGTTTATCGTCAGGAGTGGTAAGCAGTCACTTCGTCTAAGGTTATGTCTGCCACTCTGAGAGCCGCATGAGACGCCTACCGCATTCTAGCGGAGTTGGAGATTAAGGTTCCTAATATCGAGCAGTCCCCTGTAGAACCTGTTAGTGATATGAGAGAAGTGTCCTAAGGCAATCGCCTTATGATTGTAAACATTTATTTTAATAAATGATAATTCACTATTTGAGTATACATGTTTGTATTTGATTGGGATCTTAAACTCATCTACTGAATGTCCGCAATACAACTCACAGCATAAGAGAATTTGTGATGGGATCACAACTAGTGATTATCTCTAAATGTGCAAATGTGAAGTATTGAAAATATCCCTAGTCGATGAATTGATAAATACGGACACTATCAATTCTGTTGAGACTAGCATGGGTTATTCTCTAATCAGCTGATTCTCACTGGCTGGTGACATTGGGATGTCCGGAGATAAACATGGATGCTAGTTAAGGGAACTAGTTCATTGGAGTGACTAGCTATAAGACTTCATATGGTTATCTATATAGATATGTCAATGAAGTTCTTACTGCGGCTTAAGTACGATGTTCCTTTGACTTGCGGTGTTCAAGTCATCTTGGTCATGGAGACTTATATTTTAACATCTTAAGCAACCATCTCCAAGGAGGTGTGGACCCAGGATGATTGGGTATAAGCCGAAGTGCCCGAAGATGTTTGAACAGCCTACAAAGGATTCACCACTCCTTGCGAGGAGATGTATACCCAGGCCTATCGTCGGATTGTTACTCAAAGCCTCTGGCCAGAGTATATCATGTTTAGAGTGCGAGTCTCTAAAATACATGAGAGTAATTAGAAATCCAAAGGACGAGAAAGACATTACTTGGGCTAGGTGTGACGTAGTCAGCCTAGTGGGGACTGACACAAATAGACCGTGTCCTGAACCAAGTGGGTATTAGATGGTGAAGGGAATGGGGCACGATTCATTAGAGCTGCTGAAGGGTTTCGGAATTCTTTCTGAGGTCAACCGTTGATCTTTCGATTAATTGGGGGTCATGATGTACTACTAGGTGCACTCATGATCGTTCTATAATTAGTTAATTATAGACGGCCAACATAAATCGAAAGCCTATTTAGTCACACGCACTACGAGTAATCCGAGGGATTTAAAATGAGTTGAAAATTGGATTTTCCGATCAAGAGAAATAAGTCGAATCTGAATTTATCAGAGGCGCAATGGAAGCTAAAAATGGCTAAGTCTTTTGAAGGCTTATTGGGCGAATTAAATGAGTTTAATTCGCGATCGGTTCGGTTTGAATTGGCCGGCCAAAGAGGGTGTCCACCCTCTTGGTTTGGCCGGCCACTACAAAGGGGATAAACCAATTTATTTGGTTTAATTAATAAAATAAATCTAGCGCGATTTGTTTTATAAATTATGAATAAATAAATTTGTATAAAGAAATTTATATAAATAAATTTATAGAAATTTATTCTTTTTATGGAAATTAAAATGATCCATGGAATGGTTTATTTTAATTTTATAAAATCAATTATGAATTGATTTTTTCATAATAAGAAAGTTTATAAATTTCTTATAAAATTTATTCCATAATTAAAGGAGAGAAGTATTTGTTTTATTATAAAGTTAGTTATAATAAAACTAGGCATAACGGAATTATTCATAAGAAAGATTATAAGATAAATTTCTTATGAAAATTAATTCCGTTAATTTCGTTAAGAGAAAGACTTGGCAAGGGAGAAGCAACTATATAAGGAACCAAAGGCAAGCCTTGAATTCCCAATCAATTAATCAAGACATTAATTGTTCTCTCTCTCTCTCTACACGTCTCTCTCTCTCTAGGGCCGGCGCCCCTCTCTCTCTAGGGCCGGCTCTCTCTCCTCCCCTAGGGCCGGCGTAACTCCCAAGGTGGGCGTGAGCTTCATCCACCAAGACGACCTCGGAGAAGAAGAAGCGGATCACATCTCCTTCCTTCTCGGAATTTAGATTTCAACTCTTGGTGGTTAGTTTCCTTTCTTCTTTCTTGATCTTCTAGTTGTGCCTTTAGAGAATCTAGTAGTTCTCGTCGGCATAAAACTCGTGACTTTGCGAAGTCATCCCGAAGAGAACACGGCGTGGACGCGAATAGAGGCGGAGCTTCCAAGGGACACTACGGTTGGATCTCGTCCCTTACTTCGAGTTACGCGAGGTACTTAGTAAATTAGTTTACTTTTCCGTAAAGTTTTAATTTATGATCATGTCAGCACATCATAAGGTTACATGCTAGATACGTGTTTAAAATAATTTAAGAAATTATTTTATGCTAATTCTTCCGTTGCATGTAAAATTTTAAAATTTTACGAACCTGTATCCTTGTCAACATGCACCCGGTCCCAACAGTGGTATCAGAGCCGGTTAGTGTTCGACATAATCATATAATTGTTTTGCGAAAAACTTTGTCATGATCTCAATTTTGGAAAAAATTTTCAATTATGGAAACTTTCAAATTATAATAAATTTTAGATTTAGGAATTTCTAAGTTTGGAAATCCTCATGAAATTTCTCAAACTTTTGAAATTTTCTAGTTTCTGAAATTTTATAATAATTGTGAAAACTTCCATCTTTGGAAACTTTCCAATTTTGGAAAATTTTCTATTTTAGAAATATTCCAATTTTGGAAATACGTAAGTTTTCTTTGTACCAGAAACTTACAATTATTCTGAAAACGTATTTATGAAATCTCGCAATTTTGGGCAATTTCTTTCAAGAAAGTCTAGACAAATTTATGGACAGTTAATTGACAATTAAATTTGAATTGGTTTTTAAATTGACAACAAAATTCTTTATTTTGGATTGAGCCTCGGGGAGCCGTCCAATTTAAAGTTAGTTGTTGTAATTTAATTTACCAATTTTAAATGAAATTGTCATGTTTGATTTGGATTGAGCCTCGGGGAGCCGTTCAAATTGGATTTACAACGAATTACTTTTCTTTGGGTATCCCAGCCTCGGGGAGCCACCCTTAGAAAACGATTTGTTGTAATTAATTAAATCCATGAAAAAAATATGTTTAAGAGGTGATGCTCTTACATATTGTTGTCTCCAAAATTAATTAGGAAAATAGTTTCCTATAGAGTTTCTTAAATGAGATTTTCATGAAAATAATATGTGGTTGAATTAAGGGATTTTTCTCTTAATTTAATAAGATTTGATTTAGAGAAATCAAAGTCTTAAAACATATTATTTCCGAAATTGATTATGACAATTTAGGAAATTGATTCCCAAAACAATTCCTTAAATAAAGTATGAAATTAGAATTAGGAAATTCGGTTCCTAATTCAAATAATGAGACTTGATAAATTAAGTCACATACGTACTTTATTAAGGAAATCGTTAGTCATGACATAATTCTATATCATGAATGTGCTTAGAAAAGAAAGAATGAGACCCAAAACCCCTTACAAAATATTAAGGCCAACACCTTCCATTAATATGGTTAGAATCGGAGTTTTGTTTCTCGTTTGGGTTGATGGACACATCCATGCCCATCTTGAACCTCAACATGTTCAAACCATGGAATTAGTTTATGGATAATATAGTTGGAGTCAGAGGTCAATCCTTAGTTTTGGTTGTTGGACACATCCAAGCCTGACTAAACGGTTGAATGAGCTCTAACCATATTAAAACTATTTCTTGATTAATGAGTCGGCCTTAAGCTTGGAGCATCGATTTGTTGTGCCACAGCCAAGGTCGATGCAAAGAGAGGTGCAGTTGGGTGCTATGTATAAAGTTGCATACTTGTTAATGAGTTAACAACCCAATGATTTATGCAAACATTCAATCAGTTGATAGCATAAAGTGATAGTTACATATATGTGATGTGTAATCGGTATAATTACCTACCTTCATAGCTAAGAAAAACTTGATGGCCACAGCCATGGTTGTTCTTATCTATGGTTGGATATCAACCTATTTGGTGATGCTCCTACAATCTCCCGAATTGATTAAAAGGGTTATTCAATTTGATAAATAAATAGGATTTTAATTAATATATATTGATACATTCTTTATCATTCTTCTCACATAAGCTCAATTTGTGTTTCTAGGTTAATCACTCGATCATGTCTTCTCTGAATTTGCGTTCCATTTTGGACACCAATAAACTGACTGGGCCAAACTTCATGGACTGGCTTCGAAACCTGAGGATTGTCCTCAAGTCAGAGAAGCTTGCTTATGTCCTTGAAGATCAACTTCCTAACCAACCTCTTGAAGGTGCAACTCCAGACCAGCTAGTGGCCTATCAGAAACATGTGACCGATTCTGAACTTGCGAGTTGCATCATGCTAGCCTCTATGATACCTGAGCTGCAAAAGTAGCATGAGCATATGGATGCTTATACCATCATCTTCCATCTTCATGAGTTGTTTGAAGAGCAGGCGAGATCCGAAAGGTTCGAAGTCTCCAGACTCCTCTTCACCACTAAGATGCAGGAAGGCACTTCTGCCTCGCAGTTTGTGCTAAAGATGTTGGGGTACATTGAGCGACTGAACACACTCGGTTTTGCAATGGATCATGAACTAAGTATTGACTTAATTCTGAGTTGTTTGCCCAAAAGTTATTCACAATTTGTGATGAACTATCGGATGAACAAACTAGAGACCACCATTCCCGAGTTGCTCAACCTGCTGAAGACTGTGGAGCCTTCTGTAAAGCCAGATCAAAAGGCGGTACTGTTAGTTGGTTCCTCGAAGAAAGGTTCTAAGAGGAAGGCCAAAGAACAGAATAAAGGAAAGAAGAAAAAGGCCAAAAAGACTGAAAAGAAACCAAAAGGAACTTGCCATCATTGTGGCAAGGAGGGTCACTGGCGAAGAAACTGCAAGATTTATCTTGAGTCCATGAAGAATAAGGCATCCAATGCCCCATCCTCTTCAGGTATCTTCGTTATTGAATGTCACTCTATTTCCTCAAATACCTAGGTACTTGATACTGGGTGTAGCTCACATATATGTAATGACATACAGGGGCTAAGGAATAGAAGAAGACTCGTCAAAAGAGAAGCAAATCTGCGAGTTGGAAATGGAGCAAAGATTGCTGCTGTTGCCATCGGAACATATTTGCTAAAGCTCCCTACTGGACATATCTTAGAATTGGATAATTGTTATTTTGTTCCTTCGTTAATAAAGAACATTGTATCTATTTCATGTTTGAATGAAAAGGGTTATCATTTAACTTTTAGTAACAATTGTTGTTACATAACTTTAAATGGCGTTCTTTATGGGAATGGAACTTTGTGCAATGGCATCTACACGTTAGATTTATCCAGTGACGTTTTCAATATCGAAGTTAGCAATAAACGTGCTCGAATAGATAATCGAATAGACTCCTACACTTGGCATTGTCGTCTTGGCCATGTAAGTAAGAAACGCATGACCGAATTACACCGATGTGGAATTTTGGAATCATTTGAACCCGGTTCATTTGATACATGCGAATCATGCTTAAAAGGCAAGATGACCAAATTACCCTTTTCCGGAAAAGGTAATCCAGTGGGAGAATTGCTTGGTCTAATACATACTGATGTATGTGGACCAATGTCAACTCTTGCACAAGGAGGCTATAGCTACTTCATCACCTTTATCGATGATCACTCACGATTCGGGTACGTGTTCTTGATGAAACACAAATCTGAAGCCTTTGAGAAATTCAAAGAGTTCAGAAATGAAGTAGAGAAACAGCTTGGCAAAAGTATTAAAATACTTCGATCCGATCGGGGTGGTGAATACTTAAGTCAAGAGTTTCAAGATTATCTTAGGGACAATGGGATATTATCCCAATGGACTCCGCCGTATACACCACAGCATAATGGTGTATCTGAGAGGCACAACCGAACCTTGATGGACATGGTTAGGTCGATGATGAATCATGCAACACTTCCAAAATCCTTTTGGGGCTATGCACTTAAGACGGCTGTTTACTTGCTAAACAGAGTCCCGACCAAGGTAGTCTCTACTACTCCATATGAGACATGGAATAGTAAGAAACCCCACTTAACTCACCTTAAGATATGGGGTTGTCCTGCTTATGTGAAGCGGATTGTATCAGACAAATTAGATGCTAAGTCTGATAAATGTCTATTTATTGGATACCCTAAGGAAACGAAGGGTTACCAATTCTATCATCCCTTGGAACAAAAGGTGTTTGTTTCAAGGCATGCTGTATTTCTGGAAAAAGAATTTCTTTTACAAGAAAACAGTGGGAGTGGCATTGAACTTGATGAAGTTCAAGAAACTCCAATAGACATTACAGAGACACCTAGTCTAGACCCACAACCAATACCTCATAATGATGAGCTATCAGTTGAACCTAAAACTACACCACCTCTTCGTAGATCTGATAGGACACGTAATATTCCAGAGAGATACGGATTTCTCGTAAGTGAATCGAACGACGTGTTACTCATAAGCGATGACGAACCTATCAGTTATGAAGACGTTCTGAAAAGTTCAGAAAGGGACAAATGGCTTGAGGCCATGAAGTCGGAAATGGATTCCATGTACGAAAACCAAGTATGGGACTTGGTTAACCCACCGGAAGGGATCAAGCCCATAGGGTGCAAGTGGGTTTTCATGAAGAAAACCGACATGGAAGATAATGTTGTTACCTTTAAGGCTAGATTAGTAGCAAAAGGATATCGTCAGAAGGAAGGAATTGATTATGACGAAACTTATTCGCCAGTAGCTATGCATAAATCCATTCGGATGCTCCTTGCCATAGCAGCTCATTATGATTATGAGATATGGCAAATGGATGTGAAAACAGCTTTCCTTAATGGAAACCTGCTTGAGGATGTATACATGATACAACCTGAAGGTTTCACATCGGTTGATAAAACCAAAGTATGCAAGCTTCGACGATCCATATATGGACTGAAGCAAGCATCTAGGAGCTGGAACATCCGTTTTGATGAGACAATCAAAAAGTTTGATTTCTCACAAAATCCAGACGAACCTTGTGTGTACAAGAAGGTTAGTGGGAGTGCAGTCGTATTCCTAGTATTATATGTCGATGACATCTTACTTATAGGAAACGATATATCAGTCTTACAAACAGTTAAAATTTGGTTGTCCAAAACTTTCTCCATGAAAGACCTGGGAGAAGCAACCTATATCCTTGGGATTAGAATCTATAGAGATAGATCAAAATGGTTGCTTGGTCTTTCGCAGTCTACATATATAGACCGAGTGCTAAAAGGTTTAGCATGTCGGAATCCAAGAAATGTTACCTTCTCATCAGGCATGGGATCAACCTTTCAAAGTCTATGTGTCCGCGCACAGACGACGAGAGGATTTGCATGAATAAGATTCCTTATGCATCCGCGATAGGATCTATCATGTATGCTATGTTATGTACAAGGCCCGATGTATCGTATGCTTTGAGTGTCACAAGCCGATACCAGTCGGATCCAGGAATGGATCATTGGGCGGTTGTTAAGACAATCCTTAAGTACTTAAGAAGAACTAAGGATGTGTTCCTAATATATGGAGAAGGAGATATGGTAATACGTGGTATACAGATGCCAGTTTCCAACAGATAAGGATGACTCCAAATCCAGTCTGGATACGTATTTACTTTGAATGGAGGCGCAGTAAGTTGGAAAAGTTCCAAACAAGACACCGTAGCGGATTCCACCACGGAAGCGGAATATATCGCAGCTTCGGAAGCAGCAAAGGAAGCAGTCTGGATCAAGAAGTTCGTCTCCGAACTTGGGTGGTTCCAACCATTGATGATGCAGTGCCGGTTTACTGCGACAACAATGGAGCTATTGCACAAGCAAAGGAACCAAGGTCTCATCAGCGATCCAAACACGTGCTTCGCCGCTATCATCTGATCAGAGAGATTATAATAGGAATGATATACAAATTGAGAAAATTCCCACTGAAAGGAATTTAGCGGATCCTTTAACTAAGGCCTTGCCTCAAACAAGTTTGAGGGTCATGTTAGAGCCTGTGGTATTGGATACCGTAGCGATTGGCATTAGGCCAAGTGGGAGTTTGTTAGTGATATGAGAGAAGTGTCCTAAGG
>JAGFNQ010005212.1:216043-311104 GCA_024364735.1 Boesenbergia rotunda | reverse complement strand
AAATACTAGAGAACACTTAGGAAAGTTTACATCTAAGGTTGAGGAAGGTATCTTTGTAGGTTATTCCCTTACCAGTAGAGCCTATCGAGTTTATAACAAAACTACCCTAAGAATTGAAGAAACTACAAATGTAAAATTTGATGAAAAATCTGACCCAAATAACTCTGATCAAACCACCTACCAACCAATTGATTTTGTTAGGTCCAGTACTGACCCAGATGAAAGCCCAATTAAGGACCAAGACCATGATCTGACTGAACCTTCACCTAACCAAACCAGAACAATTCAAGTTAGCTCAGCCCACCCTATTGATCAAATCATAGGTGATCCAGAACTAAGGGTTCAAACTAGGTCAGCCTTAAGAAACCTTAGCCAGATTGCTTTAATTTCCAAAATTGAACCAAAATCAGTGGAAGAGTCTTTACATAACCCTGATTGGATCATAGCTATGCAAGAGGAGTTAGCCCAATTTGAACGTAGTCAAGTCTGGGATTTAGTACCCTTACCTAAAGACAAAAAGTTTATTGAAACCAAATGGGTCTTTAGGAATAAACTTAACGAACAAGGTGAAACAGTCAAGAATAAGGCTAGGTTAGTAGATAAAGGGTTTAGCCAAGTAGAAGGACTTGATTATGATGAAACCTATGCCCCTGTAGCTAGACTTGAGTCTATTAGGATGCTTTTAAGTTATGCAGCCCATAAAGGATTCAAATTGTATCAAATGGATGTTAAGTCAACCTTCCTAAATGGCCTAATTAAGGAAGAGGTTTATGTAGGACAACCCCCTGGTTTTGAAAGCTTAGAACACCCTGACTATGTCTTTAAACTTAAAAATGCCCTATATGGACTTAATCAAGCCCCTAGGGCTTGGTATGAAAGACTGTCTAACCACTTAGTATCTAAAGGTTTTAACCAAGGCAAAATTGACCCAACACTATTTGTTAAAACCTTAAAAACTGATATTTTTATAGCCCAAGTATATGTAGATGATATAATATTTGGCTCAACTAACTCAAATTTTTTGCAAGATTTTATAACGGTAATGAAAAATGAATTTGAAATGAGTTTAGTAGGCCAATTAACTTTCTTTTTAGGGCTACAAATAAAACAGACTAGTGAGGGTACTTTTGTCTATCAACAAAAATACACTAAAGAACTACTTAGAAAATTTAAAATGGATAGTGCAAAAGAAATTAAAACACCTATGGCTACCAATCAAACTGTAGATAGTGACCCAAATGGCAAAACTGTTGACCTTAAATATTATAGAAGTACTATAGACAACTTACTTTACCTGACTACAAGTCGACCTGACATTCTCCTTGCAGTTAGTATGTGTGCTAGGTATCAAACATGTGCTAAAGAGTCACATCTAACCCTAGTTAAAAGAATATTTAGGTACCTTAAAGGGACAGAAAGTTTAGGAATTTGGTATCCTAGAACAACCCAATTTGAACTTATTGGATTTTCTGACTCAGATTATGCTGGCTGTAAATTAGATAGGAAAAGTACCAGTGGTGGATGCCAACTTCTAGGGCCCTCACTAGTTAGTTGGTTCAGTAGAAAACAGCACTGCATTGCCCTATCCACCACTGAAGCTGAGTATATAGCCATGGGTGAGTGTGTATCCCAATTACTTTGAATGATGCATACGTTAAAAGACTTTAACTTAGATTTTAAGAAAGTCAAAATCTTTATAGATAATCTAAGTTCAATTAATCTAACCAAAAACCCAGTCCACCACTCTAGGACCAAACATGTAGAAATTAAACATCATTTTGTCAGAGATCATGTTAATAAAGGAGAAATTGAACTTAACCATGTTGAATCTAAGGCTAACCTAGCTGATATATTTACTAAACCACTCCCTGAATCTGAATTTAGTAACTTAAGAAGGTTAATAGGAATGTGTGTTATAGACTAGAACTGACCTGATCACACTTACTTCTTTTGAACAATCAGCTCACATATTCTGTTTGACCATTAGCTTAATTACTTTTATTCTTGGTTTAATTGGCTTAATTTTAGTATTTCAAACTTGCATTTAAAAAAAAATTGGTGGACTTAGCCTAAGTTTGACCCCCTAAAACTGCATGAACCTATAGATTTAGGTAGCCGCATCTCACAAAACACATTAAGGATAACTTGTTTGTGCTTGCAAAACATAGAACGGTTGTGAGATGTATAGGACTTTGCCTGGACTTCAAAATGCTTAAGTCTGTGCATTGCAGTAAGTCTGGGCGTAAAATACTCACATTACAGTGATCAAGTCAAGTAGTCGTGAATTAAAATCTGAGCTAGACATTATTACTTGACTTGACTAACCCAATGAACACTACTATCATCTAGATAGTTAGCTAGTAACTAAGGTTAGACACCTAAAAAGGGCTAAAATTCTTACTTGGTTCAAGGGGAGCATGAGTTAAAATCTTTCACTTTTTGTGCTCTTTCGAATATGTTAGAATATAAATTATTTTTGAAAATGTTGGTTCACCTATCCTTAAAATCATTGTTCACCTATCCTAAAAATGTGTGCTAAGAATTTTTCTCTTCCCCAAATACTTAAAGTATTTTTTTTTACTTGGCTGGCATATTACTTGAATGCGTGTTTTATTTCTGATGCTTGCACACATATTATTTCTTTGTTTTGATGAATGCCAAAGGGGGAGAGTTTAAGGGTTAAGCTAGAAAATTAAAAATTCCTGATCTTAGAGTATATCATTTGCATATTGTTTTTTGGACTCATTACTTTATTTGGTATTTTCCAACTTTAACCCAGGTTGTAATTGCATCAAAAAGGGGGAGATTGTTGGTGCAATTTGCACTAATAGTTAAACTTAAGTTTTGATGAATGACAAATAGGTTAAAGTTAGGTTTGCTTTTGGTTTTGACCTCTTTACTAAGTGTGCAGGGTTGAAAGACTTAGGACCTGACACCAGGCTAAAGTCCAGGGTGGTTGAGTCCTGGTGGGAAGTCCAGTTGGGTTCGCGAGGCCTGACAACTGGCTGAAGCCCAAGTTGGTTGAAACTTGGAAAAAAGACCAGGGTGGTTGAGCCCTGGCGAGAAGACCTAGAGGGTTAAGAAGTTGAGTAGAGTTGCACGAGGTAAGTAAGGTAAGTCACTGGAGGAGTGAACCAGTGAGGACGGGTCCTATTTTAGGACTGTCATTTTGGTGACCTCGGTTGAGTCCTGGTTAGATCCTTATCTAAGTTTGGACGGGGTCTAATTAACTCTAAAAGCATTCTTATCTTAGTCCATTGCATTAACTCTATTTTATAGGTTTTATTTGATATGTGAACTAATTAGATTTTGTAGGTAAATTTTACAAAATTATTCCTCATCTAAAGCCTCGGTGGAGGATAATCTCTCATTTAAATTATTCATATTTCTTATTTTATTTTAGAATAAAATTATAAATTATTCCTCATCTAAAGCCTCGGTGGAGGATAAACTCTCATTTAAATTATTCGTATTTCTTATTTTATTTGAGAATAAAATTACTCCTACTAATGATAAAATGTTATTCTGTACGAGAGTTTAAACTTTAAATTATTTTTTTACTTTAAGTGGAGCAAAGGATAGAAACATTATCTTCTTTGAATTATTCCAAAAAATAGCTTGCTAACTTTATTTAAATTATTTTTTATTTAAGTGGAGCAAAGGATAGAAACGTTATCTTCTTTGAATTATTCCAAAAATAGCTTACTAACTTTATTTAAATTATTTTTTATTTAAGTGGAGCAAAGGATAGAAATGTTATCATCTTTGGATTATTCCAAAGAATAGCTTGCTAACTTTATTTAAATTATTTTTTCAATTTAAGTGGAGCATACTTATTTTAATTTAAGTGGAGCATTCTTATCTTAATTTAAGTGGAGCATTTTTAATTAACTCTAAATGCATTCTTATCTTAATTTAATTAGCTATTTTTAAATTATTTAAGAATAGCTTGCTGATGGATAAAGTTTGGGCTGAGAAGATCATGCATCGGATTGAATATTGGCAGCTCGATGCACTATAAAAAGAAGCAAGCGAGCCCTCTAAAGACATATATTTTTTTAAGTCTGGTTCAAGCTTTGGCGCTCTCTGGCTTCCACGCTCCTCTGCTGCGGTTTGTGCTTTGACTCGATGCTGTCTGACTGTTACCGGAAGATCACTCCCAACACCCAAGCTGCTTCAGATAATCTTAAGTGTTGGGTAACACATTTTTATTTGTTCTGTCTGCACTGAAATTATTTAAGGGGGAAGTGTAGGGTTGTTACACTTCCGCCTAATTTTGTATTCGAATCGCTCTACCGGGAGTTTACCAGTAGAGAATTTTAGTGGATTGCCCACAAGAAAGGTTCAAGGAGCCTGGGCCTTCGAGTAGGAGTCGCCGAAGGCTCCGAACGAAGTAAAACTCATCGCTTATTTTTTATTGTTTTTCGCTTTCATGTTTCGTTTTAATTCTTCCGCTGCGCACGTTTTTCAAAGCATCACACGATTTTCTATCGACTCTGATTTTAAAACGAAAGTTTTAAAATTCTTGTGATTCACCCCCCCCTCTCACGTGCATCGGTCCTACAGGAATCTCGTGCGGAAGTACGTCTATTCGTAGGCTATCCTAGAGGAACGAAAGGTGGTTTGTTCTATAGTCCTAAGGATCAGAAGGTAATCGTTAGCACGAATGTCAGATTCTTAGAAGAGGACTATATGATGAACCACAAGCCCAGGAGTAGACAAGTGCTTGAAGAGTTAAGAGAGGACGTTCCGACATTAGGACCAACTGTACAAGAGGACACACCACAAGTCACTGCACCGTCTTTCACAGAAGATATACAGATGGTGCCTCGTCGAAGTGGGAGGGTTGTTAGATAGCCTGAATGGTTCATATTTTTGGGAGCGTTTTTGGAGTTGGTCTCTGGTAAACATGAACCGGATCCCTGGACCTATGACGAGGCTCTCCAAGATAAGGATGCAGATTCTTGGCAAAAGGCAATGAACTCTGAGATAGAATCTATGAATTCTAATCACATCTGGGAGCTAGTAGAACCACCCAATGGTGTAAGCCATTGGATGCAAGTGGATCTACAAGAGAAAGAGAGGATCAGACGGGAAGGTTGAGACCTTCCAGGCAAGGCTTGTTGCGAAAGGGTATACTCAGAAAGAGGGTATCGATTATGAGGAGACCTTTTTGCCAGTAGTCATGCTTAAGTCTATCCGGATTCTCTTATCTATTGCTGCTCATATGGATTATGAGGTGTGGCAGATGGACATCAAGACAGCTTTCCTTATTGGAAGTCTTGAGGAGACCATCTACATGAAGCAACCAAAAGGGTTCATTGCAAAGGGCAAAGAGCATCTAGTGTGCAAGCTTAATTGATCCATTTATGTATTGAAGCAAGATTCGTGATATTGTAACATCAACTTTGATGAAGTAATCCAGTCATACGGATTTATTCAAAGTCTGGATGAGTCATGTGTATACAAGAGATGTGACGGAAACGTAGTGGTGTTTCTTGTACTTTACGTAGATGACATTTTATTAATTGGCAACAATGTCAAAGTGTTATCAGACGTAAGGGTTTGCCTGTCAAAACAGTTTGATATGAAGGACTTGGGAGAAGTAGGACACATCCTTGGGATCAAGGTCATAAGGGATCGCCAGAAAAGAATGTTGTGCTTATACCAAGTTTCATATATTGACACTGTCCTGGCTCGTTTTAGCATGGAAATTTCCAAGAAGGGTTTCCTACCCTTCATGCATGGAGTTCCTCTATCCAAGGAGATGTGTCCGAAAACATCAAAGCAAATAGAGGAAATGAAGGCGGTTCCTTATGCATTGGCAGTAGGAAGCCTCATGTATGCTATGTTGAGCACGAGACCAGATATCTGTTTTGCCGTGGGCATGGTTAGCAGATATCAGAGTAATCCTGGATAGGGACATTGGATTACGGTAAAGCATATATTGAAATACCTGAGACGGACTAGGGATTATATGCTGGTTTACCAGGTAGACCAATTAGTCCTTATGGGTTATACGGATTCAGATTTCCAGTCAGACAGGAGCAAGAATAAGTCTACCTCGGGGTTTGTGTTTACTTTAGGAGGTGGAGCCATAGTTTGGAGGAGTGTCAAGCAGAAATGCGTGGCGGATTCTACCATGGAAGCTGAGTATGTGGCAGCCTCGGAGGCAGCCAAGGAAGTTGTATGGCTCAGGAACTTCATAATGGACTTGGATGTGATTCCTGGTTTGCCCAGATCTATCACAATCTTTTGTGATAACAGTGGTGCAGTTGCAAACTCAAAGAAACCATGAGCCCATAAAGCGAGTAAACACATAGAGCTTAAGTACCACCTGATACGAGAAATTGTAAAGAGAGGAGAAGTGGCTGTTGCCAAGATTGCATCAGAGGACAACCTGGCGGATCCTTTCACTAAAGCTCTTCCAACTAGAGCTTTTGACCGACATGTAGAGGATATGGGAGTCAGATGTATGGCAGTGAGAGAACACCAAAGTCTTTGAGTATAAGTGGGAGATTGATAGATGTGTATACTAAAAGACTTGTTCTTTTTATATATAAGACCATCTATATTTTGAAAAGAGAATCAGAACGACACTAGGTGTTTGTTTATATTGATACATGCATAAAAGTCCATTACTTTGCATTGTAGATAACATGGTGTGTGGTGACACACGGAAGATCATGTTATCAGTTCCTTGCCTAGTATAAGCAGAGGCTCACAGCCGAGATGGAATTGGACAAACCATCGGGATGGTTGTAGTGTAATTAGGTGTGGTTGGTCTTGACCATAGAATTACACTAGTGTGCTTTGAGTACATTGAGCAGGACCAAAACTAGAGGTCATCCAATTTATACTGGCTTGATAATTGGATAGGACCTCAGATTTTATTATGGAGTACGATCCCTAAATCCCGATATAATAGCGGGCACATATGATTAATTATTATTTCTTTGATTTACCAATGGGTGAGATCTATTCTGTTAGATCGATAGGCTCGGTAAGTTAGAAAATAATATTAATTATATGATGTACCATTGATTATTGACAGAATCTGTGTCCTGGTGAGTCAGAATGATGATGCCCCCTTGATGAGCTCAAAAGGTTCATCATGTTAAACCCTGCAGGTGAATTTGATCCAACATGATCATAAGGTTGAGTGATACTAATCAAGGATCTATAAGTTAATTAATTTAATTTGTCAGTAATTTAAATTAATTGATGGACATTCGATATCTCAAACACGGGGGGATGGACGACTCATAATATGTGGAGCCCATATAAAAATATGATGGTTGGTGAGGAAGTTCAATTGAGATCCTTTAGTGGAATAGATCTTAATTAATGGA
This sequence comes from Boesenbergia rotunda, assembly GCA_024364735.1. Taxonomy (NCBI): domain Eukaryota; kingdom Viridiplantae; phylum Streptophyta; class Magnoliopsida; order Zingiberales; family Zingiberaceae; genus Boesenbergia; species Boesenbergia rotunda. Next base: position 303,752 of record JAGFNQ010005212.1, on the reverse strand, counting down.
TCGGGATTAGATTCATTAGCGGGCCAAGATCCAACTCCTCCTCTTGGTCCCTATCTTAGCCCTATAAATACTCCATGGAATCAAGAAACCAAGGCTATTTTGAGAACACCCAAACCTAGGCTTTCTCTCCTCTCTCTCTCTTAGGTTTTGGCCGAGGAAAGGAATAGGCGAAAAGGAGAGTTCTCCACTCTTCTTTGTCTTGATCTCCTTCCCCTTCATCTCCTTCCATCTTGAAGCGCCGGGTGAGGCCAGGACAAGGAGAAGGCAACTTAGTAATGGAGTCGACGCGCAGACTTGTTCGCATCACTTATCGGATTGTAATGGAGGCCACGAGACCCTTAGGGTCCCTCTCCCACTTAGTAATTTAGTTCGAGGAATTTTAACAAGCACACATACACGACAAGAACATAACCAACATAATGAAAATAGAAAATTCTAGATTTTCCAACTTCTCATGGCCTTGGTCTCCAATGCGCCTCCAGTCATGTCGTAACCTCGTCCGCTCCTCCCTCTCTTATGCGCAAGCTACCTTGAGAGATCTCTGAGCCGAAATGACTAGATAATATTTACATCATCGATCCTATACTCCATAAAGTAGTGTACATGAAATCTAGATCGAAAGTAAAACAATAAGATCGACTAAATATGTGTTGTATTTAATTACAAAAATTAAATACTACCTGGCCTTGTCAACCCCGAGGATTAATTAATTTACAAACATTCACACATATCAAATATTCAGGCATGATAAGTTGGAATCTAGTGCCTGCAACACAAAGTTAGCCTACGCACATCCATATATCATCCAGCAAAATATAATGTATGAAAAATGCAAAAAATTAACCAATCCTAAATACACAAAACCGGAAACCTCAGCTCTGATACCAATTGTTGGGTATGGCTTGGCGAGTTTCCCTAGTGAATACTTGGTCATCCTTGAGAGACCTCTCCATGTCTACGGATTAAAATATAATCCGAATGGAGACCCGTCTCCCAACGACCATCTCGTCATCGTATCGTTCGGTACAAATTACAACTTGACCAATCACAAAGATCGTGCCTTGTAATTCTCCTAACCGAACGACCGCGGAAGAGACGACGAGTGGATCGCCGGTTCTTGTGTTTATGGTTGGGGTCTAATTAGTTAATTATTAGCTATGATACAAAATCAAAATAATTAACTAATTCACATGAAATGACGAAGCTAAACAATAAGGTACCAAAAGAACAAAAGGAGCTATGGGAGAGAATTATACCTTCCCTTTACCTCGTAGCCTTCTACCTTATGTCCCTCCCCTCCCGGACGTCGTGTGGGCGACGAGCTACCGAGAACCAGGATCACCAAGGCACCTTCTCCCTCTTCCTTGCTTTGAATGAAACCCTAAATGGTTTCTTCTTCTTGATTGCATCGACAACCACCTCCACCGCCCCTTGCTTGATCACCCGCCAAAGGAGAGAGGACCACTCCCTCATTTCTAGCCCGCACTATGAACGCAAAGGGAAGAAGGACTAGAAGATGAAGAAGGAGATGGGAGAGAGCAAAACACAACTCTCCCTTGAACCCAAACCACCCGGCCACTCCAAGGTTGCCGCCAGCTCCAAACACCTCCCTTCTTGTTCTAGCGCCGCTGGCGAAAAAAGAAGTTGCCTTATCCTTGTCCTAGCCTCACCCAACGCTTCAAGATGGAAGGAGATGAAGAGGAAGGAGATCAAGCCAAAGAAGAGTGGAGAACTCTCCTTTCCGCCTACTCCTTTGCTCGGCCAAAACCTAAGAGAGAGAGAGGAGAGAAAGCCTAGGTTTGGGTGTTCTCAAAATAACCTTGGTTTCTTCATTCCATGGAGTATTTATAGGGCTAAGGTAGGGACAAAGAGGAGGAGTTGGATCTTGGCCTGCTAATATATCTAAACCCGATCCATTAATTATGATCCATTCCACTAAAGGATCTCAATTGAACTTCCTCACCAACCCCCATATTTTCATATGGGGGTTGGTGAGGTTGGTCTTGACCATAGAATTACACTAGTGTGCTTTGAGTACCTTGAGCAGGACCAAAACCAGAGGTCATCCAATTTATACTGTCTTGATAATTGGATAGGACCTCAGATTTTATTATGGAGTACGATCCCTAAATTCGGATATAATAGCGGGCACATATGATTAATTATTATTTCTTTGATTTACCAATGGGCGAGATCTATTCTGTTAGATCGATAGGCCCAGTAAGTTGGGAAATAATATTAATTATATGGTGTGCCATTGATTATTGACGGAATCTGTGTCCTGGTGAGTCAGGATGATGATGCCCTCTTGACGAGCTCAAAAGGTTCATCATGTTAAACCCTACAGGTGGATTTGATCCATAATGATGATAAGGTTGAGTGGTACTAATCAATGATCCAGAAGTTAATTAATTTAATTTGTCAGTAGTTTAAATTAATTGACGGGCATTCGATATCTTAAACACGGGGGGATGAATGACTCATAATATGTGGAGCCCATATAAAAATATGGGGTTCGTGAGGAAGTTCAATTGAGATCCTTTAGTGGAATGGATCTTAATTAATGAATCGGGTTTAGATCCATTAGCGGGCCAAGATCCAACTCCTCCTCTTGGTCCCTACCTTAGCCTTATAAATACCCCATGGAATCAAGAACCAAGGCTAATAGAGAACACCCAAACCTAGGCTTTCTCTCCTCTCTCTCTCTTAGGTTTTGGCCGAGCAAAGGAGTAGGCGGAAAGGAGGGTTCTCCACTCTTCTTTGTCTTGATCTCCTTCCTCTTCATCTCCTTCCATCTTGAAGCGTTGGGTGAGGCTAGGACAAGGATAAGGCAACTTCTTTTTTCGCCAGTGGCGCTAGAACAAGAAGGGAGGTGTTTGGAGCTGGCGGCAACCTTGGAGTGGCCGGGTGGTTTGGGTTCAAGGGAGAGTTGTGTTTTGCTCTCTCCCATCTCCTTCTTCATCTTTTAGTCCTTCGTCCCTTTGCATTCATAGTGAGGGTGGGAAAAGAGGGAGTGGTCCTCTCTCCTTTGGCCGGTGATCAAGCAAGGGGCGGTGGAGGTGGCTGTCGATGAAACCAAGAAGAAGAAACCATCTAGGGTTTCGGTCAAAGCAAGGAAGAGGGAGAAGGTGCCTTGGTGATCCCGGTTCTCGGTAGCTCATCACCCACACGACGTCTGGGAGGGGAGGGACATAAGGTAGAAGGCTACGAGGTAAAGGGAAGGTATAATTCTCTCCCATAGCTCCTTTTGTTCTTTTGGTGCCTTATTGTTTAGCTTCGTCTTTCATGTGAATTAGTTAATTATTTTGATTTTGTATCATAGCTAATAATTAACTAATTGGACCCCGACCATAAACACAAGAACCGGTGATCCACTCGTCGTCTCTTCCACGGTCGTTCGGTTAGGAGAATTACAAGGCACAATCTTTGTGATTGGCCAAGTTGTAATTTGTACCGAATGATACGATGACGAGATGGTTGTTGGGAGACGGGTCTCCATTCGGATTAAATTTTAATCCGTAGACATGGAGAGGTCTCTCAAGGACAACCAAGTATTCGCTAGGGAAACCCGCCAAGCCATACCCAACAGGAATCGAAACATTCGTCGCGGGGTCCGATTTTTCAAGTACAGCAATGATAGTCGTCCATCACCCATAAAAGCGCATGGAGCCTTTTAATGGCAACAAAACCCCTTCACGAATTCTCCTTCGCCACATGCCCTAAGTGCTCTCCTCGCGATCTCTTGCTAGCATGCGCAGCTTGTTAGGATCGAAAGGAATTTAGAATCTCCACAATGGTATGATATTGTCCACTTTGGGCCTAGGCCCTCATGGTTTTGCTCTTGGGCTCTCCCAAAAGGCCTCATGCCAATGGAGATATCTTTTTTCCATATAAGCCTATGATTTTTCCCATGTGTTTTTGATGTGGGACTATGTTTGCAACCTTGCAACCCCAACAATCCCCCCCCTCAAACAAAGGACCACAAGCCCCCCTCAAGCGGAAACCCTTTCTGTTTGATGTCTGATCCTCAACCCACTAGGACTTTCTGCCCCTCGGTCCACCCGACCTACTAGGACTTCACCGCCTAGTCGTAACTAGGACTTTTCTGCCTAGTGTCTGGTCCTCTTGATCAAGACATGGGAGCCCACAGATCCTTTATTCAAGGCTTAACCCACATGGTTAGATCTAGATCATGGCTCTAGCTCGTGCTTCTTTCGGCGGTTAGTCCGGTGAAGAGCGACCTGGCTTTGATACCAATTGTTAGTGTTGGATCGAGAAACACGATAGAGGGGGGGGTGAATATCGTGAAAATCTTTTCGGATAAGACTAAGAGAAAATACACAGCGGAATCAAAACACACAAAGAACACAAGTAGTTTTACTTGGTTCGGAGTCGCGGTCGGCTCCTACTCCAAGGCCCACGGTCCTTGACTGTTTACTGCGGGCAATTCTATATTCGCGTAAAGGTTTACAGATTTAATACAGGAATAGTGCAGTAAGTAAATGAATACACTTTTCATTACCAACGCCCGGTGTGGATCGTACTTCGGAGTAGAGGGTCGTCGTCGGCGCTAGAGTCTCGAGATCGGAGTTTGTCGTAGCAGAGCGCTTGAACGAAAAGCTTAGAGGCGTTGGAAAGTTGTGTTCTTGACGCCTTGGGGTCGAGCCCCTTTTATAGTGCTCCTGGGGGCGCCTGGGACGTCGGGGGCGCCTGACACGTGCCTTCAGATCAGAGAAACCTCATCCGCAGCTCGGTCAGCGCTTATCCCCTCCGAATCGACCTCTAGAGCTGACTGGGTCGCCCGAGACCTCCTGTGTTGGGACCGGGTGCATGTTGACATAGATACGGGTTCGTAATTTTAAAATTTAATTACGTGTAGCGGAAGGTTTAGCATAAATAATTTCTCAAATTCTTTTAACCACATATCTAGCATGCAACCTTATGTTGTGGAGACATGATCATACATTTAAAATTTTGCAGAAAGTAAACTAATTTACTTAATACCTCGCGTAACTCGTAGAAAGGGACGAGATCCAACCGTAGCGTCCCTTGGAAGCACCGCCTCTATTCGCGTCCACGTCGAGTTTTCTTCGGGATGACTTCGCAAAGCCACGAGTTTCGTGCCGACAAGAACTACTAGATTCTCCAAAGGCACGACTAGAATACCAAGAGAGAGATGGAAAGACTAACCACCAAACGAAGAACGGAATCAAGATTCCGGGAGGAAGGAAGGAGTCGCGCCCGCTTCTTCTTCGGCCTCTTCTTGGTGGTGGAAGCTCACGGCAACCAAAAGGAGGGCCTCTAGGGCCGGCGCCACTAGAGGAGGGAGAGGGAGAGAAGGAGAGGGAGAGAGGCTAGGCAAGAATCCTTGATCTCTTGGATTAATTTCCAAGCCTTGCCTTGGTACCTTTATATAGTAGCCTCTTAATCGCCAAGTCTCCTTTTAACGAAATAAATTTTCATAAGAAATTTATCTTATAAATTTTTCTATGAATTATTCCATTATGCCAAGTTTTTATCATAATTTAATTTACAATAAAAACAACCATGTCTCCCTTTTCTTATGGAAAAAATTTTTTTTATATAAACTTCTTTATATAAATTTCTTCAGATAAATTTCTTTATCATGGTATATCAATCTATTATTGATTTTATAAAATAAAATAAACCAATCCATGGTTCATTTTAATTTCCATGAAAATTAAATCCGTTTATATAAATTTCTTTATATAAATTTCTTTATCATGGTAAATCAATCTATTATTGATTTTATAAAATAAAATAAACCAATCCATGGTTCATTTTAATTTCCATGAAAAATAAATCCGTTTATATAAATTTCTTTATCCATAATTTTATAAAACAAGCCACGCGCGGTTTATTTTATAATTTGAACCAAACAATTTGGTTCTCCCCTTTTATTGTGGCCGGCCAAACAAAGAGGGTGGGGACCCTCTTTGGCTGGCCAAACCCAAGCCGAAACCATACGAATTAAACTCATTTAATTCGTCCAATAAGTCATCAAAAGACTTAGCCATTTTATGCTTCCGATGCATCTCTGAAAAATTCAGATTCGACTTATCTCTCTTGATCGAAAAATCTAATTTTCAACTCATTTTAAATCCCTCAGATCACTCGTAGTGTGTGTGACTAAATAGGCTTTCGATTTATGTTGGCCGTCTATAATTAACCAATTATAGAACGATAATGAGTGGCACCTAGTAGTACATCATGATCCCCAATTAATCGAAAGATCAACGGTTGACCTCAGAAACTATTCTGAAACCCTTCAGCAGCTTTAATGAATCGTGCCTCATTCCCTTCACCATCTTATACCCACTTGGTTCAGGACACGGTCTATGTGTGTCAGTCCCCACTAGGCTGACTATGTCACACCTAGCCCAAGTAATGTCTTTCTCGTCCAACGGATTCTAATTACTCTCATGTTTCTGAGAGATTCATACTCGGAACATGTGATACTCTGGCCAGAGGCTTCGAGTAACAATCCGACAATAGGCCTTGGGTATACATCTCCTCGCAAGGAGTGGTGAATCCTTTGTAGGCTGTTCAAACATCTTCGGGCACTTCGGCTTATACCCAATCATCCTGGGTCCACACCACGTTGGAGATGCTTGCTTAAGATGTCAAAGTATAAGTCTTCATGACCAAGATGACATGAACACCGCAAGTCAAAGGAACATTGCACTTATGCTGCAGTAAGAACTTCATTGACATATCTATATGTAGATTACCATATGAAGTTTTACAGCCAGTCACTCCAATGAACTAGTTCCCTTAACTAGCATTCATGTTTATCTCCAGACATCCCAATGTCACCAGCCAGTGAGAATCAGTTGATTAGAGAATAACCCATGCTAGTCTCAACAGAATTGATAGTGTCCGTATTTATCAATTCATCGACTAGGGACAATTTCAATACTTCACAATTGCACATGTAGAGATAATCACTAGTTATGAATTCATCACAAATTCTCTCATGCTGTGAATTGTATTGCGGACATTTAGTAAATGAGTTTAAGATCTCAATCAAATACACGAACATATATACTCAAATAGTGAATATTCATTTATTAAAGTAAATGATTACAATCATAAGGTGATTGCCTTAGGACACTTCTCTCATATAACTAACAAACTCCAACTTGGCCTAATGCCAATCGCTACGGTATCCAATACCACATGCTCTAACATGACCCTCAAACTTGCTTTGAGGCAAGGCCTTAGTTAAAGGATCCGCTAAATTCCTTTCAGTGGGAATTTTCTCAATTTGTATATCATTCCTACTTATAATCTCTCTGATCAGATGATAGCGGCAAAGCACATGTTTGGATCGCTGATGAGACCTTGGTTCCTTTGCTTGTGCAATAGTTCCATTGTTGTTGCAGTAAACCGGTATTGCTTCATCAATGGTTGGAACCACACCAAGTTCTGAGACAAACTTCTTGATCCAGACTGCTTCTTTTGCTACTTCCGAAGCCGCAATATATTCCGCTTCCGTGGTAGAATCCGCTACAGTGTCTTGTTTGGAACTCTTCCAACTTATTGTCCCTCCATTTAAAATAAATACATATCCAGACTGAGATTTGGAGTCATCCTTATCTGTCTGGAAACTGGCATCTGTATACCCACGTATTATCATATCTCCTTCTCCATATATTAGGAGCACATCCTTAGTTCTTCTTAAGTACTTAAGGATTGTCTTGACAGCCACCCAATGATCCATTCCTGGATCAGACTGGTATCTGCTTGTGACGCTCAGAGCATACGATACATCGGGCTTAGTACATAACATAGCATACATGATAGATCCTATCGCGGATGCATAAGGAATCTTATTCATGCAAATCCTCTCGTCTTCTGTGCGCAGACACATAGACTTTGAAAGGTTGATCTCATGCCTGATGGGAAGGTAACCTTTCTTGGATTCCGACATGCTAAACCTTTTTAGCACTCGATCTATATATGTAGACTGCGAAAGACCAAGCAACCGTTTTGATCTATCCCTATAGATTCTAATCCTAAGGATATAGGTTGCTTCACCCAGGTCTTTCATGGAGAAAGTTTTGGACAACCAAATTTTAACCGACTGTAAGACTGATATATCGTTTCCTATAAGTAATATGTCATCGACATATAATACTAGGAATACGACTGCACTCCCACTAACCTTCTTGTACACACAAGGTTCGTCAGGATTTTGTGAGAAATCAAACTCTTTGATTGTCTCATCAAAACGGATGTTCCAGCTCCTGGATGCTTGCTTCAGTCCATATATGGATCGTCGAAGCTTGCATACTTTGGTTTTATCAACCGTTGTGAAATCTTCAGGTTGTATCATGTATACATCCTCAAGCAGGTTTCCATTAAGGAAAGCTATTTTCACATCCATTTGTCATATCTCATAATCATAATGAGCTGCTATGGCCAGGAGCATCCGAATGGATTTGAGCATAGCTACTGGCGAATAGGTTTCGTCATAATCAATTCCTTGTTTCTGACGATATCCTTTTGCCACTAATCTAGCCTTAAAGGTAACAACATTACCTTCCATGTCGGTTTTTTTTTTGAAAACCCACTTGCATCCTATGGGCTTAATCCCTTCAGGTGGGTTAATCAAGTCCCATACTTGATTTTCGTACATGGAATCCGTTTCCAACTTCATGGCTTCAAGCCATTTGTCCCTTTCTGAACTTTTCAGAACATCATCATAACTGATAGGTTCGTCATCGCTAATGAGTAACACATCGTTCGATTCACTTACGAGAAATCCGTATCTCTCTGGAATATTGTGTGTCCTATCAGATCTACGAAGAAGTGGTGTTGTTTTAGGTTCAACTGATAGCTCATCATTATGAGTTATTTGTTGTGGGTTTAAACTAGATGTCTCTGTAATGTCTATTGGATTTTCTTGAACTTCTTCAAGTTCAATACTACTCTCACTGTTTTCTTGTAAAAGAAATTCTTTTTCTAGAAATACAGCATGCCTTGAAACAAACACCTTTTATTCCAAGGGATGATAGAATTGGTAACCCTTTGTTTCCTTAGGGTATCCAATAAATAGACATTTATCAGACTTAGCATCCAATTTGTCTGATACAGTCCGCTTCACATAAGCAGGACAACCCCACATCTTAAGGTGAGTTAAGTGAGGTTTCTTACTATTCCATGTCTCATATGGAGTAGTAGAGACTACCTTAGTCGTGACTCTGTTTAGCAAGTAAACAGCTGTCTTGAGTGCATAGCCCCAAAAGGATTTTGGAAGAGTTGCATGATTCATCATGGATCTAACCATGTCCATCAAGGTTCGGTTACGCCTCTCAGATACACCATTATGCTGTGGTGTATACGGCGGAGTCCATTGAGACAATATCCCATTGTCCCTAAGATAATCTTGAAACTCTTTACTTAAGTATTCACCACCCCGATCGGATCGAAGTATCTTAATACTTTTGCCAAGTTGTTTCTCTACTTCATTTCTGAACTCTTTGAATTTCTCAAAAGCTTCAGATTTGTGTTTCATCAAGAACACATACCCGAATCGTGAGTGATCATCGATAAAGGTCATAAAGTAGCTATAGCCTCCTTGTGCAAGAGTTGACATTGGTCCACATACATCAGTATGTATTAGACCAAGCAATTCTCCCACTGGATTACCTTTTCCGGAAAAGGGTAATTTGGCCATCTTGCCTTTTAAGCATGATTCGCATGTATCAAATGAACCGGGTTCAAATGATTCCAGAATTCCACATCGGTGTAATTTGGTCATGCGTTTCTTACTTATATGGCCAAGACGACAATGCCACGTATAGGAGTCTATTTGATTATCTATTCGAGCACGTTTGTTGCCAACTTCGATATTGAAAATGTCACCGGATAAATCTAACGTGTAGATACCATTGCACAAAGTTCTGATCCCATAAAGAACACCATTTAAAGTTATGTAACAACAATTGTTACTAAAAGTTAAATGATAACCCTTTTCATTCAAGCATGAAATAGATACAATGTATTTTATTAACGAAGGAACAAATTAACAATTATCCAAATCTAAGATAAGTCCAGTAGGGAGCTTTAGCAAATATGTTCCGATGGCAACAGCAGCAATCTTTGCTCCATTTCCAACTCGCAGATTCGCTTCTCCCTTGACGAGTCTTCTTCTATTCCTTAGCCCCTGTATGTCATTACATATATGTGAGCTACACCCAGTATCAAGTACCCAGGCGGTTGAGGATATAGAGTGACATTCAATAACGAAGATACCTGAAGAGGATGGGGCATCGGATGCCTTCTTCTACAAGGACTCAAGATAAACCTTGCAGTTTCTTCGCCAGTGACCCCCCTTGTCACAATGATGGCAAGTGCCTTTTGGTGCTTTTTCAATCCTTTTGTCCTTAGTTAACTTATTGGTGTCTAAAATGGAACGCAAATTCAGAGAAGACATGATCAAGTGATTATCCTAGAAATACAAATTGAGGTTATGTGATGAGAATGATAAAGAATGCATCAATATACATTCATTAAATCCTATTTATTTTTCGAATTGAATAACCCTTTTTTATCAATTCGGGAGATCGTAGGAACATCTCTAAATAGGTTGATATCCAACCATAGATAAGAACAACCATGGCTGTGGCCATCAAGTTATTCTTAGCTATGAAGGTAGGTAATTATACCGATTACATATTATACATATGTAACTATCACATTATGCTATCAACTAATTGAATGTTTGCATAAATCATTGGGTTGTTAACTCATTAACAAGTATGCAACAATATACATAGCACCCAACTGCACCTCTCTTTACATCGACCTTGGCTGTGGCACAACAAATCGATGCTCCAAGCTTAAGGCTGGCCCATTAATCAAGAAATAGTTTTAATATGGTTCGAGCTCATTCAACCTTTTAGTCAGGCTTGGATGTGTCCAACAACCAAAACTAAGGATTGACCTCTGACTCCAACTATATTAATCATAAACTAATTCCATGGTTTGAACATGTTGAGGTTCAAGCCGGGCATGGATGTGTCCATCAACCCAAACGAGAAACAAAACTCCGGTTCTAACCATATTAATGGAAGGTGTTGGCCTTAATATTTTGTAAGGGGTTTTGGGTCTCATCCTTTCTTTTCTAAGCACATTCATGACATATAATTATGTCATGTACTAACGATTTCCTTAATAAAGTATGTATGTGACTTAATTTATCAAGTCTCATTAATTGAATTAGGAACCGGATTTCCTAATTCTAATTTCATACTTTATTCAAGGAATTGTTTTGGGAAACAATTTCCTAAATTGTCATAATCAATTTCGGAAATAATATGTTTAAGACTTTGATTTCTCTAAATCAAATCTTATTAAATTAAGAGACAGATTCCCTTAATTCAACCACATATTATTTTCATGAAAATCTTATTTAAGAAAACTCTATAGGAAACCATTTTCCTAATTAATTTTGGAGACAACAATATGTAAGAGCATCACTTCTTAAATCAAATAAGGAAATTGTCGTTTGAGAATCACCTCAAAATTTCCAAGATTTGATTATATATTTTATTTATGGATTTATTAATTACAAAAAATTATTTTCTTTGGGTGGCTCCCTGAGGCTCAGATACCCAAAAAAGGAATTTGTTGTAAATCTAATTTGGTCCGCTCCCCGAGGTGTAACCAAATTAAACATGACAATTTTATTCAAAATAGGAAATTAAATTACAACAACTAACTTTAAATTGGACGGCTCCCCGAGGCTCAATCCAAAATAAAGAATTTTGTTAATAATTTAAAACCAATTCGAATTTAATTATCAATTAATGATCCATAAATTTGTCTAGACTTTTTTAAAAGAAAGAGCCCAAAATTGCGAGATTTCATAATAGGTTTTCAGAGTAATTGTATGTTTCTGGTACAAAGAAAACTTACATATTTCCAAAATTGAAAAATTTCCAAAATAGGAAATTTCCAAAATTGGAAAGTTTCCAAAAATGGGAAGTTTTCACAATTATCATAAAATTTCAGAAACTAGGATATTTCAAAAGTTTGCGAAATTTCATGAGGATTTCCAAACTTTGAAATTCCTAAATCTAAAATTTATCATAATTGGAAAGTTTCCATAATTGGAAAATTTTCCAAAATTGAGATCATGACAAAGTTTTCCGCAAAACAATTATATGATTATGTCGAACACTAACCGGCTCTGATACCACTGTTGGGACCGGGTGCATGTTGACATGGATACGGGTTCGTAATTTTAAAATTTAATTACGTGCAGCGGAAGGTTTAGCATAAATAATTTCTCAAATTATTTTAACCACGTATCTAGCATGCAACCTTATGTTGTGGAGACATGATCATACATTTAAAATTTTGCAGAAAGTAAACTAATTTACTTAATACCTCGCGTAACTCGTAGAAAGGGACGAGATCCAACCGTAGCGTCCCTTGGAAGCTCCGCCTCTATTCGCGTCCACGCCGAGTTTTCTTCGGGATGACTTCGCAAAGCCACGAGTTTCGTGCCGACAAGAACTACTAGATTCTCCAAAGGCACGACAAGAATACCAAGAGAGAGATGGAAAGACTAACCACCAAACGAAGAACGGAATCAAGATTCCGGGAGGAAGGAAGGGAGTCGCGCCCGCTTCTTCTTCTTCTTCGGGCCTCTTCTTGGTGGTNGCAATCTGCACCAACAACTACTTCATCACCTTTATCGATGATCACTCACGATTTGGGTATATGTTCTTGATGAAACACAAATCTGAAGCTTTTGATAAATTCAAAGAGTTCAGAAATGAAGTAGAGAAACAGCTTGGCAAAAGTATTAAAATACTTCGATCCGATCGGGGTGGTGAATACTTAAGTCAAGAGTTTCAAGATTATCTAAGGGACAATGGGATATTATCCCAATGGACTCCGCCATATACACCACAGCATAATGGTGTATCTGAGAGGCGCAACCGAACCTTGATGGACATGGTTAGGTCGATGATGAATCATGCACATCTTCCAAAATCCTTTTGGGGTTATGCACTTAAGACAGCTGTTTATTTATTAAACAGAGTCCCGACCAAGGTAGTCTCTACTACTCCATATGAGATTTGGAATAGTAAGAAACCTCACTTAACTCACCTTAAGATATGGGGTTGTCCTGCTTACGTGAAGCGGGTTGTATCAGACAAATTGGATGTTAAGTCTGATAAATGTCTATTTATTGGATACCCTAAGGAAACGAAGGGTTACCAATTCTATCATCCCTTGGAACAAAAGGTGTTTGTTTCAAGGCATGCTGTATTTCTAGAAAAAGAATTTCTTTTACAAGAAAACAGTGGGAGTGGCATTGAACTTGATGAAGTTCAAGAAACTCCAATAGACATTACAGAGACACCGAGTCTAGACCCACAACCGATAATTCATAATGATGAGCTATCAGTTGAACCTAAAACTACACCACCTCTTCGTAGATCTGATAGGGCACGCAACATTCCAGAGAGATACGGATTTCTCGTAAGTGAATCGAACGACGTGTTGCTCATTGGCGATGACGAACCTATCAGTTATGAAGATGTTCTGAAAAGTTCAGAAAGGGACAAATGGCTTGAAGCCATGAAGTCGGAAATGGATTCCATGTACGAAAATCAAGTATGGGACTTGGTTAACCCACCTGAAGGGATTAAACCCATAGGGTGCAAGTGGGTTTTCAAGAAGAAAACCGACATGGAAGGTAATGTTGTTACCTTTAAGGCTAGATTAGTGGCAAAAGGATATCGTCAGAAGCAAGGAATTGATTATGACGAAACCTATTCGCCAGTAGCTATGCTTAAATCCATTCGGATGCTCCTAGCCATAGCAGCTCATTATGATTATGAGATTTGGCAAATGGATGTGAAAACAGCTTTCCTTAACGGAAACCTGCTTGAGGACGTATACATGATACAACCTGAAGGTTTCACATCGGTTGATAAAACCAAGGTATGCAAGCTTCGACGATCCATATATGGACTGAAGCAAGCATCTAGGAGCTGGAACATCCGTTTTGATGAGACAATCAAAAAGTTTGATTTCTCACAAAATCCTGACGAACCTTGTGTGTACAAGAAGGTTAGTGGGAGTGCAGTCGTATTCCTAGTATTATATGTCGACGACATCTTACTTATAGGAAACGATATTTCAGTCTTACAGACAGTTAAAATTTGGTTATCCAAAACTTTCTCCATGAAAGACCTGGGAGAAGCAACCTATATCCTTGGGATTAGAATCTATAGAGATAGATCAAAACGGTTGCTCGATCTTTCACAGTCTACATATATAGACCGAGTGCTAAAAAGGTTTAGCATGTCGGAATCCAAGAAAGGTTACCTTCCCATCAGGCATGGGATCAACCTTTCAAAGTCTATGTGTCCGCGCACAGAAGACGAGAGGATTTGCATGAATAAGATTCCCTATGCATCCGCGATAGGATCTATCATGTATGCTATGTTATGTACTAGGCCTGATGTATCGTATGCTTTGAGCGTCACAAGCAGATACCAGTCGGATCCAGGAATGGATCACTGGGCGGCTGTTAAGACAATGCTTAAGTACTTAAGAAGAACTAAGGATGTGTTCCTAATATATGGAGAAGGAGATTTGGTAATACGTGGGTATACAGATGCCAGTTTCCAGACAGATAAGGATGACTCCAAATCGCAGTCTGGATACGTATTTACTTTGAATGGAGGCGCAGTAAGTTGGAAAAGTTCCAAACAAGACACCGTAGCGGATTCCACCACGGAAGCGGAATATATCGCAGCTTCGGAAGCAGCAAAGGAAGCAGTCTGGATCAAGAAGTTTGTCTCCGAACTTGGTGTGGTTCCAACCATTGATGAAGCAGTGCCGGTTTACTGCGACAACAATGGAGCTATTGCACAAGCAAAGGAACCAAGGTCTCATCAGCGATCCAAACACGTGCTTCGCCGCTATCATCTGATCAGAGAGATTATAAGTAGGAATGACATACAAATTGAGAGAGTTCCCACTGAAAGGAATATAGCGGATCCTTTAACTAAGGCCTTGCCTCAAAGCAAGTTTGAGGGTCATGTTAGAGCCTGTGGTATTGGATACCATAGCGATTGGCATTAGGCCAAGTGGGAGTTTGTTAGTGATATGAGAGAAGTGTCCTAAGGCAATCGCCTTATGATTGTAAACATTTATTTTAATAAATGATAATTCACTATTTGAGTATATATGTTAGTGTATTTGATTGGGATCTTAAACTCATCTACTGAATGTCCGCAATACAACTCACAGCATAAGAGAATTTGTGATGGGATCACAACTAGTGATTATCTCTAAATGCGCAAATGTGAAGTATTGAAAATATCCCTAGTCGATGAATTGATAAATCCGGACACTATCAATTCTGTTGAGACTAGCATGGGTTATTCTCTAATCAGCTGATTCTCACTGGCTGGTGACATTGGGATGTCCGGAGATAAACATGGATGCTAGTTAAGGGAACTAGTTCATTGGAGTGACTAGCTGTAAAACTTCATATAGAATCTATATATAGAAATGTCAATGAAGTTCTTACTGCGGCTTAAGTGCGATGTTTCTTTGACTTGCGGTGTTCAAGTCATCTTGGACATGGAGACTTATACTTTAACATCTTAAGCAAGCATCTCCAAGGAGGTGTGGACCCAGGATGATTGGGTATAAGCCGAAGTGCCCGAAGATGTTTGAACAGCCTACAAAGGATTCACCACTCCTTGCGAGGAGATGTATACCCAGGCCTATCGTCGGATTGTTACTCAAAGCCTCTGGCCAGAGCATATCATGTTTAGAGTGAGAGTCTCTAAAATACATGAGAGTAATTAGAAATCCAAAAGACGAGTAAGACATTACTTGGGCTAGGCGTGACGTAGTCAGCCTAGTGGGGACTGACACCATTGACCGTGTCCTGAACCAAGTGGGTATAAGGTGGTGAAGGGAATGGGGCACGATTCATTAGAGCTGCTGAAGGGTTTCAGAATAATTTCTTCTGAGGTCAAACCGTTGATCTTTCGATTAATTGGGGATCATGATGTACTACTAGGTGCCACTCATGATCGTTCTATAATTTGTTGATTATAGACGGCCAACATAAATCGAAAGCCTATTTAGTCACACGCACTACGAGTAATCCGAGGGATTTAAAACGAGTTGAAAATTGAATTTTCCGATCAAGAGAAATAAGTCGAATCTAAGTTAGTCAGAGGCGCAATGGAAGCTAAAAATTGGCTAAGTCTTTTGAAGGCTTTTTGGGCGAATTAAATGAGTTTAATTCGCGGCGGTTCGGGTTGGTTTTGGCCGGCCAAAGAGGGTGTTAAACCCTCTTTGGTGGCCGGCCAAATAGAGGAGAATAAACCAATTTAATTGGTTTAATTAATTAAATAAATCTAGTACGATTTATTTTATAAATTATGGATAAATAAATTTGTATAAAGAAATTTATATAAATAAATTTGTAGAAATTTATTCTTTTTATGGAAGTTAAAATAATCCATGAATTGGGTTTATTTTAATTTTATAAAATCAATTATGAATTGATTTTTTCATAATAAGAAAGTTTATAAATTTCTTATAAAATTTATTTCATAATTTAAAGAGAAGAAGAATTAGTTTTTATTATAAATTAGTTTATAATAAAGACTTGGTTTAAATGGAATTAATTCATAAGAATTTATAGGATAAATTTCTTATGATAAATAATTAGTTTTATTATAAAGTTAGTTATAATAAAATTCATAAGAGAATTTATAGGATAAATCTCTTATGATAACTAATTTGTTTTATTATAAATTGTTTATAATAAGACTAGGCTTAAAAGGAATAAGCAATAAGAAAATTTATAAGATAAATTTCTTATAACTAATTCCGTTAATTCGATTTAGAGGGAGACTTGGCAAAGGAGTTGCTACTATATAAAGGAACCAAAGGCTAGCCCTTATTCCATACAATTAAGAGATTAATTATTCTCTCCCTCTCTCTCTCTCCTCCTCCTCTTCTCCCTCCCATTAGGGCCGGCGCCCTTCCTCTTGCTTAGGGCCGGCGCCTCCCTCTCACACCCTAGGGCCGGCACATCCTAGGGTTGCCGTGAGCTATACGAAGAAGAAGAACCACAACAAGAAGAAGAAGAAGCGGATAGCGACTCCTCTCCTCTCGGAATTCGATTCCGTTATTTCTTGTTGGTTAGTTTTCCTAATTTTTCTCTTAACCTTCTAGTTGTGCCTTCCGAGAATCTAGTAGTTCTCGTCAGCACAAAACTCGTGACTTTGCGAAGTCATCCCGAAGAGAACTCGGCGTGGACGCGAATAGAGGCGAAGCTTCCAAGGGACGCTACGGTTGGATCTCGTCCCTTTTCTTCAAGTTACGCGAGGTATAAAAGTAAATTAGTTTACTTTTCCGCAAACTTTTATTTCATGATTATGTCGATACACTATAAGGTTGCATGCTAGATACGAAGTTAAAATAATTTAGGAAATTATTTTATGCAAACTCTTCCGCTGCACGTAAAAATTTAAAATTTTACGAACTCGTATCCTTGTCGACATGCACCCGGTCCCAACAACGCATCTATCACTCGATACTCCAGCCAGACAGATAAATGCAGCTGTTCCCCCTTAGGGGATACCATCAGGATGCCAATTCCATTGTCCGATCGAGCCGACGAGCCATCCACATAGACTTGCCAAGCTTCCTCAACTTCTTCCGAATGCTGCTCGATTAGAAAATCTGCTAAGGCCTGTGCTTTGATGGCTGACCGAGTTGTTGGGACCAGGTGCATGATGACATGGATACGGGTTCGTAATTTTAAAATTTAATTACGTGTAGTGGAAGATTTAGCATAAATAATTTCTCAAATTATTTTAACCACGTATCTAGCATGCAACCTTATGTTGTGGAGACATGTTCATACATTTAAAAATTTTGCAGAAAGTAAACTAATTTACTTAATACATCGCGTAACTCGTAGAAAGGGACGAGATCCAACCGTAGTGTCCCTTGGAAGCTCCGCCTCTATTCGCGTCCACGCCGAGTTCTCTTCGAGATGACTTCGCAAAGCCACGAGTTTCGTGCCGATAAGAACTACTAGATTCTCCAAAGGCACGACTAGAATGTCAAGAGAGACAGATGGAAAACTAACCACCAAACGAAAACGGAATCAAGATTCCGGGAGGAAGGAAGGAGTCGCGACCCACTTCTTCTTCTTCTTCGGCACCTTTTTGGTGGAGGTGGCTCATGGCAACCCTAGGGGAGCCCTCTAGGGCCGGCGCCTACTAGAGGAGGGAGAGGGAGAGAGGGAGAGAAAGAGTCTGGTACTGGATGTCGTAGGACACTTCTCTCAAATAGTGAATATTCATTTATTAAAGTAAATGATTACAATCATAAGGCGTTTGCCTTAGGACATTTCTCTCATATTACTAACACGAGTC
Organism: Boesenbergia rotunda; assembly: GCA_024364735.1. Classification (NCBI taxonomy): domain Eukaryota; kingdom Viridiplantae; phylum Streptophyta; class Magnoliopsida; order Zingiberales; family Zingiberaceae; genus Boesenbergia; species Boesenbergia rotunda. Next base: position 285,282 of record JAGFNQ010005212.1, on the reverse strand, counting down.
TGGTACTGGATGTCATATCCGCTCAGTTTAGTGGTCCATTTGATCAATCAGCCGGATGCTTCGGGAGTAGAGGCTACCAACCCCAAGATGCTCTTGGTCAGCACTACTATGGGATGCGCCAAAAAATAAGGCCTGAGCCTTCGAGCCCCTAATAGAAGTACATACGCCAATTTCTCGAGTGTCGTATACCGACACTCAACTCCTTTTAGTAAGTGGGCAAAAAAGTACACTGGCTGCTGCTCGGTCCCCTCTTACATGACCAAAACCATACTAACTGAGTCGGCCGAGGCAGCTGTTGGTGCAGGAAGCACCATATCGAACCTTGTTTTGATATTGGCAAAGGATTCAAAGTTAAGTGTTGTTTGTGATCTAACAATATTCACTGAGTGTGCAGAGACAAAGCCCTAGCGAAGGACTGCTAGGCACCTGGCGAAGGAATGCCAGGATACAAAGCCCTAGCGAAGGACTGCTAGGCACCTGGCGAAGGACTGCCAGGATACAAAGCCCTAGCGAAGGACTGCTAGGCACCTGGCGAAGGAATGCCAGGATACAAAGCCCTAGTGAAGGACTGCTAGGCACCAGGCGAAGGACCGCTTGGAACCAAAGACCTGGCGAAGGACTGCTGGGCACCAGGCGAAGGACTGCCTGGAACTAAAGACCTGGCGAAGGACTGCTGGGCACCAGGCGAAGGACTGCCTGGAACTGAAGACCTGGCGAAGGACAGCTAAGCACTGGGCAAAGGACAGCTTGGTATCCAAGACCTGGCGAAGGACCGCTAGGCAAAAGTCCAACCAAAGGAGCGGTTGGCATCAGGTACATTCTCCCGAGAGGAGTAGGTGAGGACGCGTTCCCCGTCGAGGGAACAGTAGGCATCGGTTCGACCTAGGGCTCCATTTTGGAGGCCCAAAGTCAGAACCAAGACAGCTAAGGCTGTATAAACTAACACATTATTATTTTATGTTGTTTTGGACTAACCCTGGATGCAAGACCAAAGGAACGAGTGTCTGCAGCTCAGAGAGCCTCAAAGGAGTGAGGCAGTGGCTGAGTAGGGCGCCCGGAGTGTCCCGGGCGCCCCCAAGGTGCATACAAAACAATGTAAGTAAGGAAGGCTTCGAACAGCTGATGGGCGGGGCGCCCCCGTGCTCCCGGGCGCCCCCGCTGCTCCCGGGCGCCCCCAGCGCCACCTACCGAAGCAGCTCCCCTCGAAGCCAACAGATGAAAGTTTGACCCGGTCAATACGGGCGCCCCGAGAGCTCCGGGCGCCCCGGTCAAAGCTGATCCCGAATGTAAAGGGATCAGAAGCTGACCGAGCAACTTCCGGATCAACTGACACGTGGGGGGGGGGCCCTGACGTTCCGGGCGCTCCCAGGGCTATATAAAGGGCCATCGACCCCAAGGTTGAAGGCAACATTTGATTCAACGCTTCTACGCTCTTCTGCTCTCGCGCCTCACTCCGGAAACCTCCCAACTCGAGCCGACGACGTCCCGCTGCTCCGAAAAAGACAACCTACATCAGACGTCGGTAAAAGAAGTGCTTTTTTATTTGTTAAGTTTACTGTGCTATATTTGTAACTCAATACTGTAAACTGATTTGCGAACTTATAGAATTGCCCGCAGTAAACGGTCAACGACCGTGGGCCTTGGAGTAGGAGTCGACCTAGGCTCCGAACCAAGTAAAAATCACTGTGTTTGAGTGTTTTGTTTTTTATCTTCCGCTGTGCAAATTCTCTATCTCAAATCCGAACATTTTTCGATATTCACCCCCCCTCTATCGGTTCTCTCAATCCAACAGCAGCTAGGTACACAGACAATACTTCCCCAACTTCAGGCTTGGCCAATACAGGTAACTTGGCGAGGTACACCTTTAGCTCTACGAACGCCTTGTCACAGTCAACATCCCATTGAAATTTGGTGGCTTTGCGAAGGGTCTTGAAGAATGACAACCCTCGCTCAGCCGATCGAGAGATGAACCGAGACAGAGTTGTGATCCGCCCGGTGAGTCGCTGCGCCTCTCGAAGGTTTCTCGGTGGGGGTATGTCCAGCAAGGCCCATATATAACAAATATAAAATGCAAACACATGACCATTGTGATTCTTATTCCAAAATAGATGTTCATACAAAAGCTAGGCTTATAGTATACATCCTAACAGGCCGGAGCAGAGGTATTTTGTGTGGCTTCATCAAAAGCGGGAAAGCACAGGGTCTTGTCGGCAAGTTTTTGGACAGGAAGGGAAAAGGAATTAGAGATAAAAAACTACATCTTAGGCTTATATGTATATATTATGCTAATAACCTTACTGTGCAGACTCGTATGGATCAAGTGTATTTAATTATTTTCTTTATTTTGTTTAACTTGTGATTACGTCGTTTGAGATTTTACCTTTAGGATTAGTGATTGGGTGTATATATATATATATATATATATATTCCTTAATTTCCCTCCATCTATATCCATATATAAACTTTTTTATTGGATTTGCATCCAATCTAAAACCATATCCATTAGCCCAAAATCTAAAACCCATTAGCCATAAGTTTGTTCAAGACCAAACCAAGTTAGTTCAAAACCAAATTGCCTTCAATTAGAACCAAATCAATTTGGTTCATAATTAAACCAAAGTGGGTTCATCTCGTCTTCAAATCATGTGACTCAGCCACACTTTTGTTGCACCAAACTTTTTCCATATTTGCCTTTCATCTGGTCCAACCAAACTCAAACTCTCTTGATCTGAGAATTCAATTCTCAAACTCGTTTTGTCTCTCAGATAAACTTATAATGCGATCAATCATGAGTGACATCTAGTAGTACATCATGACCCCAATTGATCAAAAAATCATCGGTTGATTCCATAATCACTTTTGAACCCATCAGCAGCTACAGTTAATCATACCTCGTTCCTTACACTCGTCTTATACCTACATGGTCTATGTGTCAGTCCCCACTAGGTTGACTACATCACACCTAGGCTAAGTAACACTTTCTCGTCCTGTGGATTCAAGTTACTCTGTGTGTTCAAGAGTCCCATACTCTTTATATGTACATGCTTTGGCCAAAGACTTAATAATCCTTATGAGTGACCATAGAGTATACATCTCTTTGCAAAGAGCGGTAAATCCTCTATGGGCTATCCAAACACCTTCGAGCACATTGACTTATACCAATCATCCCGGGGCCACACCTTCAAGGAGATGCTTGCTTAGGATGTTAAAGTATAAGTGTCCGTGACCAAGGTGACTTGAATACCTCAAGTCAAAGGAAAATTTTACTCGAGCTATAATGAGATATTCATTGACATATCCATATAATGAGATATTCATTGACATACTCGAGCTATGAAGAGAACCATATGAAGTCTCATAGCAGGTCACTCCAATAAACTAGCTACCATAACTAGTATCCACGTTTAACTATCGACATCCTAATGTCTCCGACCAGTGAGGAAAAGCTGCTTGGATAAACCAAGGAGTATAACCCATTCTAGTCTCACAGAATCGATGATGTCCAGACTTATCAATTCATCTATTAGGGAATATTTCAATATATTCATAATTATACATGTAGAGATGCTCACTAGTTTTGATCCAAGCACAAGTTCTCTCATGCTATAAATCATATTATGAACATTCAATAAATGAGTTTAAGATCCAATCAAATACATAGAGAATGTGCACTCAAATAGTGAATCTCATTTATTCAATAAATAAGTACAAACCATAAGACAATTGCCTTAGGACACCTCTCAAATATAACATGTATACTGTATACATGGGCAAGAGCACACCTTTGGCCCAGCAATATCTCAGTCTTCTATAATGGGTTTCCAGTATCAAACCTATTCAGCCTACCAGCCACAATAATCTGTCTGAGCATCAGTGGCCCAGCCTCAGCTTTTTCCAGCAGTGCCACCACCAACGTGATAGGATGTATACTAAAAGTCTTGCTTTTATATAGACATCTACATTTTGAAAGAGAATCACATGATCATTGTTTGCATATTTATATTGGTTATTTATGTGCATATTATATAATACTTTACATTGTAGATAACATGATGTATGGTGCCACACAGAAGATCATGTTATCAGTCCCTTCTAGAGTATAAGTAGAGTCTCACAACCGAGATAGTTTTGGACAAACCATTAGGATGGTTGTAGTGTAATTTGGTATTAGTTTATCTTGACCATAGAATTACACTAGTACACTTTGTGTGTATTGAGCAGGATCGATATCGAGGTGATTCAATTTATACTGACTATATAATTGAATTAGACCTATAATGGGCACATGTACTTAATATTTATTTCTTTAATTTACCAATGGGCGAGATTTATTTGTTAAATCGATAGGCCCGGAAAGTTGGGAAATAATATTATTTCCATGGTGTACCGTTGATTATAGAAGAAAACCATGTCCTGGTGAGTTAGGTTGATGATGTCCTCTTGAGGAGCTCATAAAGTTCATTATGTTAAATCTTGCAGGTGGACTTGGTCCGACATGATGATAAGGTTGAGTGGTACTACTCATGAAGTTAGATGTTAATTAATTAAATTGTCAGTGTAATTGATGGACATTCAATATCTTAAACATGGGGAGAAATATGTGGAGCCCATATTTAAATATGAGAGTTGGTGAGGTAGATCAATGATGATCCTCTAGTGGAATGGATCATCATTAATGGATCGGGCCTTGATCCATGAGGTGGCCAAGACCCAACTTCTACTCATGGTCCCTATTGTAGCCCTATATATACCATTGGAGTCATGAGACCAAGGCATCCAATTGATCATCCACACAAGAGGAAGAGGATTGGTTTGTGGCTTTGGTGACTTCGATTTTTGGTAGATCGTCATCCACACAACGTCCAAGAAGAGTTGGGGTCATACAGTAGAAGATAGCGAGGTAAACGGGAAGGTATATCTTCTCTCATGGTTCCTTTTGTTAGGATGTATACTAAAAGCCTTGCCTTTTCTGTATGGTCATCCACATTTTGAAAAGAGAATCACAACAACACAGATGCGTATTTATATTAGTATATACATAAAAGTCCTTTACTTTGCATTGTAGATAACATGGTGTGTGGTGACATACAGAAGATCATGTTATCAGTTCCTTGCATAGAATAAGTAGAGGCTCACAACCGAGATGGAATTGGACAAACCATCAGGATGATTGTAGTGTAATTAGGTGTGGTTTGCTTGACCATAGAATTACACTAGTGTGCTTTGTGTGCATTAAGCAGGACCAAGACCAGAGGCCATCCAATTTGTACTGACTTAATAATTGGATTAGACCTCGGATTATTATGGAGTACAATCCCTAAATCCCGATATAATAACGAGCACGTATAGTTAATATTTATTTCTTTGATTCACCAATGAGCGAGATTTATTCTGCTAAATCGATAGGCCCGGTAAGTTGGGAAATAATATTAATTATATGGTGTACCGTTGATTATTGATGGAATCTGTGTCCTGGTGAGTCGGGATGATGATGCCCCTTTGATGAGCTCATAAGGTTCATCATGTTAAATCCTGCAGGTGGATTTGATCCAACATGATGATAAGGTTGAGTGGTACTAATCAAGGAGCCAAAAGTTGATTAATTAAAATTGTCAGTAATTTAAATTAATCAACGGGCATTCGATATCTTAAACACGGGGGGATGGATGACTCATAATAGGTGGAGCCCATATGTAAATATGGGGGTTGGTGAGGTAATTCAATCAGGATCCTTTAGTGGAATGAATCTTCATTAATGGATCGGGTTTGGATCCATTAGCAGGCCAAGATCCAACTCCTCCTCTTGGTCCGTACCTTAGCCCTATATATACCCCATGGGATTAAGAAACCAAGGCTTAATGATCCAATTAATCAACCCAAAGCCTCTCTCCTCTCCTCTCTCTCCTGCTCTCTCCTAGGGCAACCGGCCGACGCAACCACAAGAGGAGATCCCTCTCCTCTTTTCTTCTTGCTTTCTTCACCATCTCTCGGTTGAAGCTTACATAGACAAGGAAGAGTCCTCCTCTTCCTTTTGTGGTGCTCGGCGGCAAGGGTGGTGTGGCCGGTGGTCGGCGAGAGGCGGCGCAAGGGGAGAGTTGCGGCGGCGCCGCAAGCTTGGAGGAGGAGAGTTCTCGGTTGGATTTGGGTTGGAGTGAGGGTTGTTTCTTTCCTTTATCTTCCTCCTCACCTTCCTCTCGATCGCTGTTGAAGAGCTCGTGGTGCTTGGGTGGCACACGGTGGCCGGCGACGCAAAAGGAGAGGGAAGAGTGGTCGGCGGCTAAACCCTAGGTTTAGGGTTTTTGTTAGCTTGTGGAGAAGTAATTGTTTGGAGCCCTAGGTGATCTCGGTTCTCGGTAGCTCGTCGCCCACACGACGTCCGGGAGGGAAGGGACATAAGGTAGAAGGCTACGAGGTAAAGAGAGGTATATTTCTCTCTCAGCTCTTATTTCAAGTTCTATCATTTTATGTGTGTAATAATTGATTATTATTGTTTTGATTTATTGTTAATCATAGATAATAATTAATTATTTGAGCCCCGATAATAAACACAAAAATCGACGATCCACTCATCGTCTTTTTCGCAGTCGTTTAGTTAGGAGAATTACAAGGCTCGATCTTTGTGATTGGCCAAGTTGTAATTCGTACTGAACGATACGATGATGACATGATCGTTGGGAGACGGGTCTCCGTTCAGATTAATTTTTTAATTCGTAGGCATGGAGAGGTCTCTCAAGGATGACCAAATATTCTCTTAGGAAACCCGCCAAGCCATACCCACTTATTGAACAGGGTCTATGGTCGGTCTGTGACCCCTGGATGTCGAAGGCGTCCTTGGGGTGATCTCATAGTTCTTACGGGGTGGAGACGACGGGGTCGGTCCATGGATTTTCTTTCCTTTTGCCACATTTCGCTCAAAGGGTTGAAGGGAGATAGTGCATCAAGCTATTCGCAAGGGCCAACTTGATCCTCTTCCCCAGAGGCGGCTGTAAGTGTTAACGTTGAAGTCCAGATTGCTCGGCACTATCGAAAGTAGGGGTTAGGGTTTGTGCAAGGCTTATATTTTTGACAATGGCAGGAGAAAGGTCTGTGGCTGATTCAGTATCTTCTTCCTTGGCATTATCCAGTAAGGTATGTTAGCGATAGTCTTAGGTTAAAACAGCAGAGTTTGTGCATATGGTTAAACTTATTTTTGCTGAATCACTTTGTAATGTACAAAAACTGTAGGCTTCAGATGACTTTGGAAAAAAACTACATTGGTGCAGTGTGTTAGGGAACTTTAAACAATTTTTTGAAGCATTTCAAATTTTAAATGATCGACACATTGCGAAGATCAAAGAGTCGCCCTTCAGTGTTTTCTTGGACATACAAGAATTGCAGCATATCCGTGGAATTTTGGTGAATATATTCGAAAGTTGGGATTCAACCTCGCAAGTTTTTAAATTCTCAGGTAATAGTTTTAGTTATGAATTGTAAACAATATCTATAGTAAGATAAAACAGCGATAAAGATGACCTGAAATGATTTAATTTTGATACATTTCACACATTTCATTTTAGGCCTACCCAGGACCTGAAGTGATTTCACTTCAGGCCCTCGGTAGGCCTGAAGTGATTTCACTTCAGGCCCTCGGTAGGCCTGAAGTGATTTCATTTCAGGCCCAACGTGAGCCTGAAGTGAAAAAATTTCAGGCCCAAAGTGAAATCATTTGAAGGGTATATTCTTGATGATAACTAAATATTTGAAATCTTTCAGGTGTACCGGTTGCGTTCACCAGACGAGATGTTGCGTTGTTACTGGGTATAGTGGACCATGGTGTTTCGGTCCCTATTATTTCAACTAAGGCATCGGGTGACCTCTATCTTACTTACTTCTCAAAAGAAAAACCTACCAGAACAAGAATTGAGGAGTTACTTAAATATTATTCAAAAAGTGTTGAATTAGAGGATGATGTTTTATTAGTGTGTAAATTCTATATTTTGTATATATTTGTGTGTGTTTTATTTTCGTCTAGTACATATAAGGTCCCTCTAGGTCTTGTAGATATAGTAGATGATTGTGAGAATCTTGCTAGATACAACTGGGTGGAAGCTTGATGGACCCAATAACTAGTGTCACGAATGAGCCTCAAATTTAGATATTTATAAGTTGAAAACCCTTAGCTCACAAAATTAAAATGAGTAGTATAGGAGCCTCAAGTCGTATTTTTCCAAGGACTAGTTAAGAGTGTTTAATTCAAGCTTAAAGTTGTTGTCGTTTGATGATTTGGGTTTTCTAATAAAATGGAGGTTTTTGCGATAAGGAATGAAATAACAATTCGGAACGAAATAAACTTAACTAAGCATAAATGCACTAGGAAATTGTTGAAACTAAACTTAACCAATTTGAAAACTAAGGAATTAAATTCAAACGAGGGAATTGAAATTTAAGAACTAATTGCAGGGAATTCATTGCAGTAAACTAATTGCAGGGAATTAATTGCAAAATAATAGAAAACTAGATCAAAACATTGCTTGAGAACTTGACTTGAAGTGTAGTTGGAACAAGCTAGAACAACTTGAAGAATTAAGTGCTTAAAACTAAGAATTATCCTAAATTTAACATCAAACCAATTCATTAACAAGACTTCCCTTTGCTGTCACACAAAAGTTGAGTTTGAGACCCTCTAGCTCAAAAATCAGCGAAGGAACACTCCCTGGATCAGTTGCTGCGAATTGGCCTTCCTGATCGGTCAGCCGACCGATCAGGACCTATGCTAATCGGATTGGGAATCGATCAGGAGCTATACTGATCGGACAGGAGACCGATCAGTGATACCTCTGACCGATCATAGTCACCGATCAGTGGCTGAGAAACTCCGCGATCTCCTCTTCCTCGATCAGCTGGATGTTGATCGAGCCCAGAAACTCTCAGTGGCATTCGGAGAACCCCTCCAAGTGCTCTGATTGCTCCGAAGATGAAGACAACCCGCGATCAAGTGGAAGTGATCGGTGGAATGGATCTCCGGCGAAACCCTCCCCTGAGCTCCTCTCAGTGACGAAATCGAATGCAAACTTATCCGGAAAATCTTCTCCGATGATCTGAAACCTTGAAAACAAACAGATGTTGATGTTGGCCTCGCGATCTGAGAAGAAACTATCAAGAACAGACGAAGAACTGGGAAGAAAACTACGATCTGGTGACGACCAAGAGCTGGGAGAGGGAGTTCTGCATTTAATTAATCCCATTTGAAATTGGACGACTGTGATTGTCCTCGCCTCATCCGACGGTTGGATCTACTCTGATTGAACCCAAATCTTCCAGATCTCCATCAATGGTCAGGATCTGCTCCTCCTCAGCTCGGATCGATCAGATCTACAACGGGTGGCTCAGATTGCCCTGATCTTTGAATGGACGACATAAACTCTCTTAAGCTTGATCCAACGGCTGGATGATCTCTGATTTAGACCAAACTTTCATATCTTGATCTATGGTCATGATTAACTCTATCTTGAGCTCGGATTGATCAGAAGTTGACAGATGACTCAGATCTAGCCGTTTCTTGATCGGACGACCCATATTAATCCAATGCTTGATCATCTTGATCCGAATCCAATTCTGACTCAAGTTTGATCCAATTTGATCTAGTTCCATGATCATTTAAAGCCTACAAAATTAGATTCAAATTTAAGTGCCAAAATATCTCAAATATAGAAAGATTTGAATCAAAAGCTAAAATAGAGACAATTCATGAAATCTAATATAAATGCAAACTTAAGTATATAAAAAGGGATCAAAACATGGATTTGAGAGCCTAAATTAATCATCAAAATGGTAATTATCAACTCCCCCACACTTACTCTTGGGCGTCTCGCACAAGCTAACTAGTAATGCACCCCCTAGATTAGTCTCAATCATAGTTAGAAGCAATTGAAAGGAAATTACCTAGGGTTGTCAATCCTCAAAAATCTAAACTCAATGGACTAGTATCTTGACCCTAGTCAACAACTTAGTATACTTCATCCTTCATGACTCATTGAGATGAACTAAACACACAAAACCTCATCAAGGGAATTTTTGGGTGGCTCTTGGTGGACCCAAAATAGACTGTCACGAATGTGGGTCTCAAATTTAGCTATTCGTAAAGCTGGAAATCCTTTTTGCTAACAAAGAATAAAATATAGTAAAGGGGCCACAGGTCGTATTTTTCCTAGGGCTAGTTAAGAATGTTTGATTCGAGCTTGAGTTTATATGTCGTCCAATATTTTTGGGTTTCAAGAAAAAATTGGGTTTGGTTTCAATTAGAAATGGAAAAGTAATGAAAATAAAGGAAACTAAACTAATGAACTAAACAAAGTGATGACAATTAATAACTCAACCAATGGACCACTTAATCAACTAATGCAAATTGCAAAATTCGAAAATCAAACTGATACAAAATGCAAGAGTTCACTACAGCTTGTGTTCAACTTCGGAAATTACCACTCAAGGCAAACCTAATGCAAAACAATCTAGGAACAACTGATACAAAGACAGTGCCGAAAATTCACTTGATACCAAAATGTAATGATGCAAGCTGAAATTGTCGAAAAGAAAATTGCAGAAACTAACTAGATTTGAAGGTAGTTGATTTCAAGCACAAAAGTACACTAACAAGTGGGGTTAACTTCAGCCGAATTGAATTCCAAACAAACTGAATTGCAAACAAATTGTTCACCAAACCATTCTGAAATTTCCTACTTGATACCAACTTGCAAGAATTGGAGATTAATATGCCAAAAGGAAACTGAAATTTACAAGCTAACCAAATGAGATACAAGCTTATGTCAATTCATTTGTTGGAGTTTCTTTCGACACAAAGTTCAGAAGCAAGGAAACTAATGCGCGGCAAGTAAATGAACAATTCAGAAATGATGAATGCAGGAATCCGAATGCAGAAATGCAATAACAGATCAAATGCTGAAACTAACAAATGCAAGCTGAATTCGAGTCACTAATCTAAGTTCAGAAAAGCAAGCTGAATTCAACTAATGTTACTTGACACCAATTCAGAAATGAAAAAACTGAAACATTGCCGAAATGAAGTTGAGACGCAAGCTGAAAACTGGCACACAACAAGCTGAGCCAGAATGCATGAATGAAACTAAATGCAAAGCAAACTTAGATCAAATGCATTAGCACACTAACAGTTATCTCTAATTTCCGGGATTAAAACTGGACACAAACTGAATTTGAAGTAAACTGTAGAATTTAGAAACGAAATTAACACGCAAGAAAGAAAACAGAAACTGATATGAATAGCAGAAATCCAAACTGAAATTAGACCAATTGTTCACTAAACAAGTAATCGAGCTGATTCGAATGCAGATTTGGAAAAAACACTGAATGCAGAATTGATTCAAAGAAAATAAGTTCAACTGATACAAAGTTCAGAAATGAAAAGAGTGCAAAAATTTAAGCTACTGCTAAGAACATAAATTCACAAAGAAATTAACATCGATCCCTTCCTTTGATTCAAGTTCTTCTTGCCGTCACACAAGAGTGAGCCTTGAACCCCTTAGCTCAACAAATCACTAGGAAATCTGTCTCAGTGATCAAATCAAACTCAAACTCTGCTCAAATCTGAAAAACCCATCCGATCTCTTCGATTTAGCTGTGTTGGATTGCGATGATGGATTGGGGATGATCAGAGCACTCCAGAGGACCCTCCGGCTAGCTCAGATGGATGAAAATGGCACACAACTGAGACCAAAGCAATCCAATGGCAGAGCTAATGAAACCCTCAATCAACTCTGTTCTTGGGCGAATTGGAGCTGGAATCTTCACGTAAACACCTTCCCAATGATCTAGAACTTGTTCCAATATAGAAATCGATGCGGTCACGCCCTCGGATGAAGAAAATTCGAAGAAGAAATGAAGAACGCTCGAAGACGATGAAGACAGCGGCGAAGACATGACACTGCAACCTGGGGAGAATTTTAGTTTAAATACTTAGCAATGGATGACCCAGATTTTCTTAACTCCATCCAACGGTTGGATCTCTTCAGATCTGAACCAAAACTTCCAGATATTGATCAAGGGTTAGGATCTGCCTCCCAGTAGCTCGGATCTTCCAGATTTGCAACGGATGGCTTAGATCTACCCGATCTTTGAATGGACGGTCTAGATCCTCCTGAGCTTGATCCAACGGCTAAATGATCTCTGATTTGGATGAAAATTTCAGATCTTGACCTGAGTGCTTGATTAGCTTTAACCCTAGCTCGGATTGAACCAAAAGTTCTCAGAGGCCTCTGATCTAGCCGTTTTCAAATCGGACGACCCATATTAGTCGGATGCTTGATCACTCGATCCGGTCCACTTCTGACTCAAGTTTGACCCAGCATGACCTAGATTCATGATCCTTCCAAGCCTATAAATGTAAATTCACAATTCAGTGCCAAAATATTTCAAATGTATCAAGATTTACAATAAAATCCAAAATAGAATAAATTCATAAAACCTAGGATAAATTCAATATTAAACAAGTAAAATATGGATCAAACTTGGATTTTAGAATCTGAAATGATCAACAAAATGATACATATCACTCTCATCCTAAGTTCTACATTTTTGATGAAAGTGGAGCTCACTCAAACACAAACATCATTCTTGCGCTACCATAAGCTTGCTTATGCTCTACTCTCCACTATCATTCTTGATTTGGATCAACACTTAAAAAGGCTTATTTAGACAAGTTTAGGAAATATGAAATGATAGAAATGAAATAGAAATTTAATGAACTTTGATACTAAAGAATCATGATAAAGAAAGTAAGAAATATGACATGGTAAGGAAATATGGAAAAGAGATATGGCATGATAAGGAAATATGGAAAAGTAAAGAAAATGGAAGACTTGGATACTCAAAATTGTAACTAAATGAACTTTGCCCTTTTGATAGTCCTCTCAATGAAATCAGAACTAAGGTGAGTAGGATCAGCTAATTCGGATGAGAAACCTCAAGAAACAATGCTGAATTCAGTGTTCTATGCTGTGCCAACTCTGTTGATCGGTCTAGAGACCGATCAGGCTTTCCCTGATCGTTCTGGCAATCGGAATGGAATACTACTGATCGGACTGGAATGCCTATGATCGGTCTGTTTGATCGATCAGACACCTCCCTGATCAGTCACGGGACCGATCAGGGACTGATCAATAGTCAAAAACTGCAGAACTCTGAACTCTCTTCTGCCAAGATCACTTCTTTTCAATCACTACTCACTCTTAAACTTGATCACTCTTCCAATTCATATATCTAACTCAGCATTTGACTTCCACTTCATGCTCTTTTCTTTTCTCTTCTTCTTTTCTATTTTTTTCTTCTCTTTTTCTTCTTCTTTTCTGTTTTTCTCTTCTGCAGCCAATGTTTATGTTTTTATTTCTGCTTCCATTTTTTCTCTCAATCCCTTACAATGGCTAGCTCCAACTCATGGAGTTTGAAATGTTCCACACTTCTGATAGCTTGTAAAGGAGTTGCAACTGTGTTTTTTTTTTCAGCAATTCTTGCAATTCGGCTATTGTTACATCAACTCACTTAAAGTTGATTTCCTTTCAGCTTCTCAATTTTTTTTTCAGCAGATTTGAAGTTCTAAACATTTCAGCTTTAGTTCAATGGAACGTTGCTTGTAACTTGCTTGTTCTCACTGTTTAATTCAGCCAACTCACATGGAAAATATGATAGAATGCTTGTAGGTTGCCAAGTGCTTCAACTTCAGATTTTTCAGCTTTAAATTTTTCAGTTTGCAGGTTTCCAAAACTATTTACTTAGATGTTCCACATGTAGCCTTCACTAACCAACTCTTGCAACTCATTCTTGATACAAAACATCATTCAAGTTGGCACACTTTGGCTCAATGGTTGCCAAATGCTTCCATTATCCTCAAAATTTGATAGAATGCTTGCATCCTCCCCCACACTTAAACTTTTGTCTGTCTCGGGCAAAGTAACATCAAGAAACATCAAAGTACCCAAGTCCATGGAAAAGATTATGATGAACATAAAGAATAGGGAAAGGAAAAATAGCATAAAAGTGTATCAACAAGGAACGTTGCAAAAATGATATGAAAAAGGAAACAAAATGATTCACCTCTATAAATGTGGTCCAATCATAGAAATATAGCTTTAAAAGAACCTAAGCAAGTTCTAGAGTACAATCACATGTGTGTATCACAAAAATTAGGCCAGTTCCTCACTAGGTAAAAATAATTCATCTCAAGTCATCAATCTAGAGCCATAACTAAGTAGTACTCAAGCATCCAAGAATTTTCATCCATTGACTCAAATCCTAAGTTTTAACAACCAAATTTAATTTGCTTTCAAGAGACTCTAAAATGATGTAGAGAAAATCTAGAGAAAGACACTTATTCCTAACCATGCAAGAAACAAGGTGCCAAAAAGTTGAAAATGGTATCCACAATGAATCTTTATTCATTCTCTGCTACCTAGGCATTTATTAGCAAGAACTCATTTTAAAAGAAAAATTACTGCTAGAAACATAAAAATGATACATGCAATGAAATAAAATGCAAGAAAGAACAAACTCCCCTTTATTCCTGGTGGTTGGAGTCGATTAAGGAGTAGCCTCCATCCCGGTAGTGGTGGGGTTTTGGTAATCGAGAGAGTATTTCTCACGTGATCAATGTCATAGTACACTGCTCCCCCACACTTCAACTTCACATAAATATGTTCTGGTGGACGGAGACGATTAAGATATAAAATCCACTTAAGAGGTGAAGTGCTACGAGTCAAAGTAAGATCAACTCCTCCCTCTTGATGCTTTTTGGAAGTCCTTCTAGAAGGTTGGAGTTTATTTAGTTGGAGCACCCACTCCAAAAGTCTACGGTGCCCTGCAAAACCATGAAATACCTCCCTCACGCGTGCAGGGTAAGAAAGAAATGAAATACAATCAGTCTCTATATAGAATGTATCAAAAAATACATCACTTCCAATAAAATCAATCTTAGGTACCTCCATGATTTTTTCACAATCAGTCTCTACATAAGATGTGTCAAGAAATTCATCACAACCCATAAAATCAACCTTGGGTACCTCTATGAATTTTTCTAAACAATTAGGAAATATACTTACCATGCCAGGCTGAAAAATACCTGGAGATTCTACAAGAGTAGATGTAACTATGGTCTCCTCCTGGTCATGTAAAGACTCCACTTCAATCTCAGGATCTGGTGGACATTCAGCTAAGATAGGTGATTCTTGGGTTCTTGCTTCCATCATGCAACTCCCTACACTTTCATACTTATTCTCTGAGTCTTCTAACATATCAATCAAAATTGGTGATCCCTGGGGCTCAGTGCAGTCCCCTACACCTATAGAATCATCTCCAACGCATGCTTCATCAACAATATCTACAACAACCATATTAGAAAAGTTAGGACCAACAACAACTATATCATCACAAAATGAAAGTCTAGAATAGTTCTGTAGAGCTTCAGAATCGAATTCAAGACTGTCACAAGCTTTACTATCAATCTCCTCCAATGCCTCTATAACTAATGCATCTTCAGCCTCATCTGAGCTAAAACATCCTCTCTGAATATCAATTGAAACTTTATCAGCAAATAACTCTGCATCAACGACCTCATCTAAAATATCCATGCTAATGCTAGGAGAATTCTCTCTAGGGTGCTGTGAGAAGGGTAAAGAGACTTTTGGCTCTTCCACTTGAGCTGAAAATTTTGGAAATGAGTTTTGAGCAGGGATTCCGGGAAGTATAGCTGCTGTAGGTAACCAAATTTAACTGATTTCTTCTTCTTCTTCCATCAAAATTGCAAATCAATAGAAGAAGGACTTAGGCTTGAACTAGGGTCACTTCCAACTGATTTAGAAATCATTTTGGGGTTGTTCTGAGATGGAAAATAAGTTGCTGGAATTTCTTCAGAAAAATCAGCCCTTGGAATGTTTAGACTGTTGGACCTTGGATGGCTGGAGGGGGGGTGAATATAGCCAGACACAAAAATCACTTTCACTTTTGAGATTTCTGCAGTTAGGGTTAGTCGCAGCACAGCGGAAGCAATACAAAAACAGAGATGCAGAAACTAAACCCTAAACTAAGAACAAGCACAAAACGCTAACAAAGAGGATTTACAAGGTTCGGGGATAACTTGCCCCTACTCCTTGGCGTGCCCGTAAGGTGGGCGATCCCTTGATCGTCGATAGATCAAGCCCCGGAAAATTCGGATAGAATGCAACCTCCTTCTCGGTGGAGTAACCTCTCCACAGCGTTTCAATCAGTGTATATGAAGTTAAGCACAATGAAACACAAAGGCAGCTTACAGAGCACTTAGGACAGAAGGGGCACAAGAGAGCTCCTCACCAAGCTCCACTCAGCACAGATCTCACGCAAGAACTCCCTGCTCTTCGTGTCTTCTTGCTGATGGACTCGCCAAGCTCTCTGCCTTCTTCCAAGCGCTCACGTTTGCAGTATCTTCAAGAATGATGCTCAAGTGTCACAGTTGGTTGCTCAAAGAGATGGATCAAAGTTGTCGCAAGAGCACAAGAGTTGTAGCCAAAGAACTGATCTCATTCCTTCTCCACTTCTCAGGACGTTTAAGCATCTAGCCTCTGCAGCTCACATCACCAGCCACCAGACGCTCCACTGCAGCTCACCAGCTGCTCAACTACCACTGCCCAACTACCCTGACCTCTCATGGACTCCCTGAGCTCCCCTCAGTCGAGCCCCAGGTCTGTTGCTAGCAGCCCCAGCGTCCGTTGCAACCTGAGAAGGAGAAACAACCAAACCTGATACATGGAAAGAACCCAGTTGACCCTTCTTCAATGTTTGAAGTCATCCCTGTCACTTGCACACTTGATCAGAGGTTTAGCAAATGAAATCAAACTTGCATCAGCAATAGCAGAGAAGATCAAAGCGAAATCAGTAGTGTATCAGTGGAAATCAGAACGCGATCAGGACTCTGACAGTGCTCTTGAATTAAAATTGTCAACTACTGATCGGTCACCCGACCGATCAGAGTGACTCCTGATCGGTCAGCTTCTCCGGGACCGATCACCAGACCGATCCCAAGTCGTGGATCGGTCACCAGACCGATCCACCCCTTCTCAGAGTGATTTTCTAGTTTTACAGTGCAAACCTCCTGATCGGTCACCAGACCGATCAGGCACACCCTGATCGGTCTGGTGACCAATCAGGCTCTAGCCTGAGTGGTCGTAGTAAGGAGTTCGCAACATTTGATCGATCACCAGAACGATCTAAATAGTATCTCTGATCGGTCACCAGACTGATCAGGAGCCGAACAGTAAGGTTCCCAAACTTACTGTATGCTCCCTGATCGGTCACTAGACCGATCCAGGCATGGTCAAATCCCCTCTAAGTCACGAGAACAAGCTTCCAGCCCTTCTCTTACTCGTTCTTAGTCCCCCGTACCATGACATCGTGCTCAGTTTCACTCACCGGGACTTCAACCTAGCCCTCCAAGCTAGGACCTGACCCTCCAAGCTAGAGTTTCATCCAACCTAGCCCTCCAAGCTAGGACCTGACCCTCCAAGCCAGGATTTCATCCAACCTAGCTCTCCAAGCTAGGACCTGGCCCTCCAAGCCAAGGTTTCATCCAACCTAGCCCTCCAAGCTAGGACCTGGCCCTCCAAGCTAGGACCTGACCCTCCAAGCTAGGACCTGACCCTCCAAGCCAGAGTTTTATCCAACCTAGCTTCTCAAGCTAGGACCTGGCCCTCCAAGCCAGGATTTCATCCAACCTAGCTTCTCACTAGGTATGCCTAGTCCCACTAGGTCTTTTCCACTTCATCTAGTCCCCGACCAGGACTTAATCTTAATCATGTCATTAACCTAAACTAAAATCGGTGTCAAC
Source organism: Boesenbergia rotunda (assembly GCA_024364735.1). NCBI lineage: Eukaryota > Viridiplantae > Streptophyta > Magnoliopsida > Zingiberales > Zingiberaceae > Boesenbergia > Boesenbergia rotunda. The sequence goes on along the minus strand of JAGFNQ010005212.1, from coordinate 267,425 downwards.
GCCAAAACAACAATCAAGGCCAGACTGCATCAATAATTTCTCCCTTTTTGTTGTTTGACAACCCGATTTTAAGTTTAGGGATTTGAAATCAATAGTCTCAAATTTCACTATTGTAGGAGAATCAGGATCCTCCCCTACACTAGATAAGCTCGTCATTATCCCAAACTTAACTCACCAACTCTCCCCCTTTGTCAAACACCGAAAAGGGTGTAGACTGGTAGTTAAGTTTAAAAACAAAACCTCCCCCTCAAACCTAGGGGTTCTCCCGAAACAACCAAGATATAATTTAATTTTGAAAGCATATGAAACCATGTGATAAAGATAAAGCAGAATATTACAATCACATGCAGCATATAAACACAGAATAGTAATAAACAAGTCATACATGGAGTCAGTCATAATGTCAGATGCATAACACTGCATCAAAGCAAAGCCAAGAACCACACCAAGTCATAATAGCTAAATACATCATCAAGTCAGAACCGGCAAAATCAGAATCATCAATCCTCAGCGGGGTCGTCGTCAAAGGTATCATCAATATATATGAAGCTCCCTGGTGCAGTGCTGCTGGATGTCGTAGCTCCAAAAAACGTATGCTGGCGCCACTCCTCGTACCAGGTCTACTGCTGGGACCGAATCCCAGAGACGTCGGACTCTATCGCCACTACTCTGCGATCGAAAGAGCGAAACTTCGACCGGACCTCCTGTCGCTAGAGCTCGGAGATATGAAACTCGCGCTGCATCGCCTGCTCCAACTCTGCAACCTGCCAGCGGAGATCAGGATCTGGCTCATAGTGGCCCTCTGCAGCAGCAGGCGGCTCCTGATGAAAGGTCGGAGCAGCGGGTATTTGAAAATGGGCGGCCCTAGGTAACTCCCCCACACCTCTCCTATCCTTCCACCTCAGCCCCTGTGGTCCGACGATAATGCTAGACTGGGCCAATGCACGTTGGCCAAGTCGGCAGTCCTGCCGAACCATCGGCACGATCCTGCCCTGTGACACGTCGATACCGACAGAATGAAGCCAGGCAGTAATGATATGTCTAAATGGCATGTAAACTGTTTGATCATCCATCTGACTGTAGGTGATGATAGAGAAGTAGATGGTCGTTACTATGTCAAAGTCTAACCGCCGATGCATCCCGTAGAGCATCAAGCAGTGGTATGGGCGAATTTCGGCTAGGGGCTTCGAAGTAATAGGTATCAGACAGTTAGTGATAATTTTAAACAGGACATAATCAGCGGGGGAAAGACTGAGAGCGGCAAATGTGGAAAAATCACCGGCAGGCTCACCAGGACCCCCTGGCTTGGGATGGTCGAAAAAAATACTCGTGGATAGAGTCAGGAGTGACTCCATCGAAGGGAACTGGTAAAGGATTTGGAAGAAAAAGGTAAAGCGGAAAGTCATTATCTGAACGACGACAATCTAAAAAGGCAGTGAAGGCTGATAAATTAAAATTGAGGGTGATATTGGCAACCCGGGTCCTATACCCTGTACTCGCTCCACTGGCCATGTTGTTATAAAATTCGGAGATTAAATCAAAATTGATTGGCCGCTCAAGAAAGAGAATGGATCCTAGCTCGTAGAACTCAATGACCTGTCGTACTGAGGGACAGTGTTCGTAAACAAACGCTCGGTCTACAGTTCTACAAGGTAGGAGTTTGAAGGTGTGATTGTGAAAGAACAATTCGAAGTGACCATTGGGAAACCGTGGATCACAGGGAGGTGGAGGCCTATGGGAGGATGCAGAAGATGAAGGGCCTTTGCCCTTCGAGCTTCCCTCAACGGGTTCTTTTCCCTTGGACGACTTCCTAAAGATTTGAAACATTGATCATGACAGTTGAATGAATCAATATGAGGTCCACCACAAAGACATTGATCAAAATCAAGATCACGGCGTAATTATGGGATTGATCAGTGAAGTGAACACAAGAGTTTGATCATGTAAGGTAAGATTTGATCAATAATCAAATGACGATAAGGTTTGATCATATGGGTAAGGCACACACGGCACACACCAAAATAAGCCCCAGAATCAAACATCAAAGTTAGTTCACCAACTATTATGATATTTGAAGTAATAAACAAGATGAAAAGCCACACAGAACTTACTTAGGTGCCATGTCGATGGACTGAAGAGGGTTTTGACAGTCTTGACGAAGGAATGAACTTGCATGATACCAGAACTCTCCTAGAAGTTGCGCAGACGAAACCAAATCACGGTGCAAGGAGTTGCAGGAACACGATCTCGCAGCTAGGAGTTGCTGAGAACACCAACAGCAGGAAGAAGAACTCACACGCACAGGGAGAAGAGGAACTCACGCGCAGGAAGAGGATGAGGGGTTTCAGCGCTAGGGCTTGGAAAGTAAGGGAAAGAGGGAGTTAATAGGTTGGTGGACCGATCCACCAACCAGAATTTAATGCGATCGAACGGATCACCGTTTGATCTGGGAGTGCCCAGACCGATCAGGCTGACCGATCAGGCTCCAGCATGATCGGTTTGGCTTGGTCCTGATCGGTCGGGCGACTGATCAGGCAAGCCCCTGATCGATCAGGGAGCGAACAGTAGGTTCGTGAGATTTTCTATGACCCTCCTGATCGGTCGGTGGACCAATCACCACAGGGGGCCAGATCGGTCTGGGGATCGATCCAGGCCAACACAGTGAGATTTCAGTGGATTTTACAGACTTAGCTTGATCGGTCAATCGGACCGATCAGACCGACTCATGATCGGTCTGTGGACCGATCAGGTATCAGAAATTTCCTGATACGAGTCTGAAACTTCAGTTTCAGACTTCCTATCGAACTCCGATGTGATCAGATGGAAGATTTTCGATCTTGGAGGTGTTCCCTTGACTATAATTGATCCCTGAACAAGGATCAAAGGTCCTTATGGATTTAACAAAACAATTTGCTCCACCTAAGTGAAGTCAAATTCAATCACAAACATTCATTCAATGTTCAACCAAGTTTGTATCAAAATAAGTCTCCAATCAAGTTTCCTTGATTGGAATGTCCAAGTATGATCATGGAGCCAAATACACATATCTTATGCATTGGTTTTCCCCATACTTGGTTAACTTAATGATCATTATCTCGTCAACCTAATTCCTCAAGGGATGCATTAACATTTTGAGTAATTAGGTTGATCCTAACATCTCACCCCATTTCTAGCAAACAAAAACGTTTTGTTAAACCTTATAGTTTGTGTGAGATGTCCCCATGTTGCCTAATAATTGTTCTCAACAATTCGAATTGATCATGAAGGGTTTTTAATGCTTTTCAATCCTATGAAGCACGACACATTGCCAATTCACTTCGTAGAAAACTAGACTCATTCTCGGGGAGTGGTTTAGTGAAAATGTCCGCTAGATTTGATTTTGACTCTACATGTGAGAGTACAATATCTCCTCTAGCAACATGATCTCTAATGAAGTGGTGACGCACTTCAATATGCTTGGTCCTAGAATGATGGACTGGATTCTTGGTTAGGTTTATTGTGCTAATGTTGTCACACAACACTTGCATACCCTTATAGCTTAATCCATAGTCCTCTAGTGTATGAATCATCCACAACAATTGTGATACACTCTCTCCCATGGCGATATATTCTGCCTCGGTCGTGGAGAGAGCAACACAATGTTGCTTCCGACTTGACCAACTAACTAATGATGATCCTAAGAATTGGCAACCCCCACTCGTGCTCTTCCGATCCAACTTGCACCCAGCATAGTCGGAATCGGTGTAGCCAATTAGGTCAAATGATTCGGTACGGGGGTACCAAAGACCAACTCCAATTGTGCCCTTAAAGTATCTCAAAATTCTCTTAACAACAATTAAATGAGATTCTTTGGCACAAACTTGATACCAAGCGCACATGCCCACAGTAAAAAGTATATCAGGTCGACTAGCTGTGAGGTATAGCAAACTACCTATCATGCTCCGATATTGAGTTAAGTCAACAGGTTTACCACTCTCATCATTGTCTAACCGTGTGTTTGTAGCCATGGGAGTGGTTACCTCTTTAGAATCACTCATGTTAAATTTTCGGAGCATCTCTTGAGTGTACTTCGATTGGTGCACATGGATCCTGTCTCGAGTTTGCTTGATTTTGAGTCCAAGGAAGAAAGTCAACTCTCCCACTAGACTCATCTCAAATTCACTCTCCATGTGGCCAATAAATTCATTCAAATAACCCTTATTATTTGAGCCACAGATTATGTCATCGACATATACTTGGGCTACAAATATATTGTCACTATCTCTCCGTAGAAATAGTGTAGGGTCTATTTGTCCTCTTACAAAACCTTTTTCAATAAGAAATATCGATAACCTTTCATACCAAGCCCTAGGAGCTTATTTAAGGCTGTAGAGTGCCTTCTTAAGTTTGAACACATGGTTTGGAAATTCGGAACTCTCAAATCCCGGAGGTTGTTCGACATAGACCTTTTCTCTTATGAAACCATTTAGAAAGGCCGATTTGACATTCATTTGATAAAGTTTGAAGCCACGATGCGCTGCAAATGCAAGCATCAACCGGATTGTTAAATCCAACACTTTTGATTAGGTTCCAGAAATTTTCGGAGAATTACCAGATAGGTTCCGGGGCTTTCGAGCCCTCAGAGACAAACTTAGGGACCAAAATGTAATTAAACAAACATTTATAAGGACTAACTTGTAATCAATTTGAACCCTAGGGGTGGTCTTGTAATTAGTCGAAACTGGGTTGGACCAAAATGCAAAAAGGCCATTTAAAAAGCCGGTTAGGGTTAGGTGTGGTAGCCGCATTCCACTCCACCTCGCCCGATCGCGCGACCAAGCCGCAAGAGAAGCCGACGCCGCCTGCTCCTGCTTCATCTTCTCCCTCTTCGCGAACCCTAGCCGCATTCCGTTTCCTCCACAACCTGATCGCTTCTTTCCCCTTGCCTCCGCGAGCCCTAATCGAAGATTTCACACCTGCGGACGAAGGGCGACGCTGGGCTGCTATTGGAGGAGGAATCGCGAGCCGAGAACCTGAGATTTATTGTTCTTCCGAGGATCTCTAATTGCTCCTTCGGATTGCAGCTGTTTGAGGTCGCGAATCTCAGGTAAGGATCATCATCTAGGTTTAGACTTGGATGGATTCCGAAGCTATCATATTAGGTTTGAATTGTAAGCTTAATGAGAGGTTTACAGTTGGTTTAATCCCTGTTTTTGGTGGAATTGTAGAACCTACGGGACTTCCTACGGATCACAGGTAGCTCACGAGATTTGTGAATCTGTGTTGATCGATACACCTTCTTCACAGTGCCGACCAAATGGAGTGGCCATCTCTGGTAAGCTTTGATGTTGCTGATGGTTCTTTGAGTAGGATTGTGCTAGAACAGTAGGCTTGGATTGATTTTGGAATGGCAGGTGTGATCCGGGGAAATTGATGTTTCTTTGTGTTAGTTCTAGGAATTTCTGAGTAAATGGTTGTGTTTGGGATTGCAGCTGTCGAGTGAGCTCCACTGCTTGGTGGAGTTTTTCTCCTGCTCACTGTGAGCTTTGGCCATGGAGAGCTGCTTGGCTCAGGTAAGAAATGGATTAAGTTTTGGCCTTAATCCTATTTGAATTGGAAGCTAGTTGTAGTCTACTTGTGCTAGGTGGAATAAGTTTGAATCTGTAAATACCATAGCAGTTTGGTTGTAGCTATTTAGTTCAATTGGAACATTAGGTTAATGAGTTGGATCTTGACTAGGGTTTGGGGCTAAACCTAGGTTTGAACCCTAGGTTGGTTTAGGGATTTATTAGCACAAAATTATCTTGTTGTATAATAGCTAATTAAATTAAATCCATGATACAGGAGCTTGACTTGGATTATATTTTGACGGGTGGTTCTGTCTCGTTGATACGGACTTCACTTATTTGGAGGCGGGTACCCTTTGACTTATCTATCTTGATATTGTCATTTTGTTATGCATAGAATGTTATAGATAGCAGTAAGATCCTACGCTATCCCTGGTTATTATGTTTGATCTGGATATTGTGGTTTACCCCTGTTTATTATGTCAGTTCTGGATACCTGTTGTTTATCCTTGAGTTATTATGCTGTTAGTTCCATACTGTCTCTAGTATTGTCATCTCTACATGTATGCTTAGATATCGTAGTGTATCTCTTGCATTTGACCTTGAGGGATCTGTATTTCAGTTCAGTATACCTTGTAGGATACCTGTATTTCCTGTTATAGGATTTCAGACTGAGACTTAGTATACTGAGGACTTGGGAGGGAGATACGTGTATCTATCATACACCATCCTTGCACTGTTGCATGCCGGCGATCAGCGACTCCCTTGTGGTTGAGCCTAATCGTTTTCCGGTACATGACGGTCACACACGGCCACTCATGGGTTAGTGGATACCGTAGATGTGTGCATTTGCCCTGTATTGCTCCGTTCGGCCACTATTTGGAGAGTGAGCGCGGGCGTGGTAGCAGCCAGGGATCCCTTCTCGTACTGAGCCACGAGGAGATGAGAGCTTGACTCCCCCATTGCCTGGGGTTAGGAGCGTGGTCTCCGCCAGCATCCTGTCCACCCGGTCACTCAGGAGCAGTGATGGCAGGGTGTACAGTTGTCAGAGCCCTACCCGTTCAGACGTCCCTATGACAGGTGTACGTTGATCTGTCTGGTGTCAGGGGTGACACATGTCATTGCACCATGTGCATACTTTGCATCGTGCATTGTTTGCTGCACTTATTTGCTGCACTTGTTTAACATCGCATATTCTGGAGACTTGTTATCTGTGTTTATATGTCTATTGGTTTTCCTTTGGTATTCCTTACCCTCTATACAGGTTAGATGGATTCAGGTATGTATCTACTTCGGTATGTTCAGTACTAGTCGTTCCCTACTGTTGCTATGAGACTGTAGTAGCGGAACTTTTATTGTTAGTATAACCTTCTATGCATATCTTTGGGTATTCGCTGAGTTATGGACTCACCCCGTTGCCATATATGTTTATTTCAGGTTGATGTCTGCGAGGAGATCCCGAGCCGCCAGTCCCTAGCTCCAGAGGAGCTTCGCTTGGTTTTATTTTATGTTTGTTTTGCTTATGGACCCTGTAGTGTTTCCTATGCTTCCGTTGTGGTGTTTCGAACATGTATTCATGTTTTATTTGATGGTATTGTACTTTTGAGTCCTATGTTGGACTTCGATTGGTTTTGGTTTTGTTCCTGCCCCCTGGCAGCTCAGGTGAGTTCGGATTTAGTTTTTCGATAGTTATATTCATATAACTGTTGTTTCTGCTTATATCTGAGGCCTGTGGCCCTTTAAACTGCGTGGTTGTGCAAATATTTAAACTGCGTGGATTGTTATATATATTGTGTGTGTGTAAATTGTCCGCCGGACAGGGGAGGTGCTGTCCGATTTTATATTGGATCAGCGGCTCCTGGGTCTCGGGGCGTGACACCGAGCCCCTTTAAATAGTGCTCTATGTTGAAATGATCGTTACCAGTCGACTGCTCAAGCACTAGTCAACTAGTCCCACTCATATTCGAACGTTACAGCCCAACGTTTGAATTTCTGTTGCCATCAATCGACTGATCCATGGGCAGTCGACTGATCTTTCTGTGGACTTCATCAGTCGACTACCCTAGCACCAGTCGACTGGTCCACTTCTAAACCTAAAGTTTCCCTTTCCCGAGTACATTTCTCTCAGCACTCGAACCCTAGGATTTCCTTCCCGAGTACAATTCCCTTAGCACTCGACCCCTCACGACTTAACCGACTCTTCATCCAGTAGCCTCGATCTGTTGACTTCAAGCCCTCATCGACTTTGGCTCTCGCCCCTCGGATGCATGCAAGCACGCGGCTTGTCTCCCATGTCATCCTTCATGTATGCCTCGAAGTCCGTTTCTCTTGGCTCATCATCCCTGCTTTGTCTACGGTCCCTCGGATGCATGCAAGCCCATAGCTTATCTCCCATGTCATCCTTCACCGGTCCCGAAGCTGTCCAGCTAAGCCCATGTGTATCCTGCAAAACCTGCACACTCAAATACACATATCAAACACAAGGGTGAACATAACTTAAACCCTTTGCCCAAACATCAAAACACATGGTCACTCCAAACTATAGACTCCCCCAACACACTCTGTCATCACTGCTCCTAAGTAACCGAGTGGACAGGATGCTGGTGGAGTAAACACTCCGTCCCATGTATATATGGGGGAGATATCTCTCTCATCTTCTCTGGTCTATGGGAAGATAAGGGATCCCTGCCTGCTACCACGCTCCGAAATCACTACCCATGAGCGGTTGAGCGGAGCAGTACAGAGCAAATACACACGCCCAATGATATCCACTAACCCATGAGTGGTCGTGTGTGCATATCATGTGCTGGAAACTGATAGGCTCAACCACAAGGGAGTCGCTGACCGCCGACATGCAACAGTGCAGGTATGTGCATGTCTCTAACACATGCAACCCCTACCAGATCATCGACACACAACTCAACTTATCATGCACATGTCATATGTATGTATCATAACCCAATCATCTATATCCAGACATACGTGCAAAGTATGACTAGAATCAATCAATGCAACCATACAATGGTGAGCCATGTTATATCTATATACTCATGCACAAACCAATGCTATACAGAATCAGATAACAAAACACGAGACTGTATAGAAAGGGAATTTAGATCATATCCAAGGTCAAACATAAGTATCAAGCAGGATAGCAAAACGGTAGCAGATAAAGGTAAATATCAGCCTACTGCAATATAACAAAATAGTTATGCATAAAGATAAATTGGAACTACAGAATACAAGCAAGAAGTATCCGCCTCCAAGTAGGTGAAGTCCGTATCAACTGAGAAAGAACCACCCGTCAATAATCCAATCAAGCCCCTGTATCAAGGATGTATTTAATTAGCTATTTACAGGAAGATAATTAGCTAATTACTCCCTAAACCAAACTAGGGTTAACCCATTTGCCCCCTTTCATTTAATTACGTCTAATTAAATGGAAAGGTTTCTAATTACTCATCGTAACAAAAATTAGGTCCAACCCTCAATTCGAATTCCCCACACTTAGATTATTAGGGTTAAGTTTCATACTCAACCCAATCTAACCCTAATCACCAAACCCCAATATATCTTGATGTTTTTAACAACTTAAGCACCTCGAATTCCCAAAGCACCTCACGACAGGAAACATATAGGCTTAAGCTGATGCCACACCAAATTAAACTCAACTCCATAACTGATCAAGAACAAAAATCAAAACCCATTGCTAACAATTCAACCCAGGTCATCCATTCCAATATATCCAAGCTAATCTACTCTAATCAAACTCAATACAACCACAAAATTTACAGCAGCAAAATTAACAACCTAACTCCACCTAATTCAAATCAATCCGATCAAGTTACCTCTTATCCCAACTCCAATTGTCGTAGCACACAACAAGTGGAAGATGAGGGAATGAAGCCTGATTTTAAAATTTCAATCTCCCGAAATCAACCCTACCATCACACACACAAGGATCAGTTTCGGGTTCCACTCCTCAGCCCCAGCTCTTCAGTTCCGGATCTAATGCAAAACATCAAGCTTACCTAAGATTCGTGGGCGCCCCATTCTATTCCAAACATCCCGGTGATCCCTGACTCCAGTGGCCGGCGGATAAGATTCGGCTATGATTAGGGCTCCCTAAAGAATGGAAGAAGAAGAGGGGATCGAGTTGGAGTTTGGCTGCGGTGACAGGAGAAGAGAAGGAGAAAGCATCGGGGAAGTCGCATGTGGCTAGGGTTCACGAGAAGAAAGGGGAAGGGAGGTCGGCGTGGCTGCGGCCGAATGAAGAGGAGAAAGTGATCCGACCTCCTCTTAAGCCAAGCCGGGACTTTTTGTAGAAAGTCCCTTGCATTTTTATCTCCTTACCTCCTCGACCCTATAATTCAAGATTTAAGCGATTACACCCTCCATGTTAGGTTTCTTTGTATCTAAGCCCTCAACATGTTTAGTTTTAAACCATTCTAATACCCTAAACTTCGTCTAGGAGCCCGGAAATCCTAGAATCATTCCCGCAACATTTTTCGAGTAAGACAAAAGTGTTAGATTTAACATTCTCCCCCACTGACAAAGATTTGGTCCCCAAATTTCGTTATTCACTATAGTAAGCACTATCAAGAAGTATGCAGTAAATACTGAACAGTAACTAACCGTACATATCTCAGGTGAACAGGTGGGGGTAGCGAGCTATCCCCGATGGCAAATTTGTAAACCCCTAATTGAATTTGTAATGAAAAAATTTATTTGAAAAGAATTTAATTTAATATTTTTTAAGTAAGTAAAAAAATGAATTTAATTTAACATTCTCCCCCACTGACAAAGATTTGGTCCCCAAATTTCGTTATTCACTATAGTAAACACTATCAAGAAGTATGCAGTAAATACTGAACAGTAACTAACCGTACATATCTCAGGTGAACAGGTGGGGGTAGCGAGCTATCCCTGATGGCAAATTTGTAAACCCCTAATTGAATTTGTAATGAAAATATTTATTTGAAAAGAATTTAATTTAATATTTTTTAAGTAAGTAAAAAAAATGAATTAGTTTTAATTTTTTTAAAATATGTTTAAAAAATGTGTGATGCTTCCCATATTCGCAAAGTTATGAATACCTAATTGTATTTGTTATGAAAATACTTATTTGAAATGAAATTCTTATAATATTTATTAAGCATATAAATAATGCGGTGAACGTGGATCGAACACGTGACCTTCAGATCTTCAGTTTGACGCTCTCCCAACTGAGCTATCCCCGCAAGACAAAGTTATTAACCTCTAACTAAATTTTTTGAAAATATTTATTTCAAATGAATTTGTTTTAAAGTCTTCAAATCAAGTTAAAAAATTATATAAAATATAAAGTGAATATGAACCAGTCACGCAACTAAAAATCTTCAATCTCTCACTTTCCTAACCGAGCTATCCCAATCGACAATATTAACTTCTAATTTTATTTGTTATGATACTATTTATTTGACATAATTTTTTAAAGATTTTTTGATATTGCTAAAAAATTATATAATTCTTTTAAAGATTTTTTGACCAAGCATAAAAATTATGAAAAAATATATGGGTCAACCATGCGATCTTTAGATCTCTACACTATCTCAGCTTGGATCAAACATACGACATTCATGTTTTCAAACTTACGCTTCTCAACTGTGATATCTTTATTTATGATAAAGTTAAGATTTTTAATTTGATGCTCTCCTAAGATTTTCAATTTGATGCTCTCCCAACTGAATAATCCATGATATCGAAATTGTTAACCCTTAACTATATTTGATATGAAAATAATTATTTGAAATGAAACTTGTTTTAAATTTTTGGGGCAAGTTTAGAAAATATATAAAAAATACGATCTATGTGCATCAAACACACAATCATCAAATCTTCAATTTGACACTCTCCCAACAAGCCATCACCCCTAATTGAATTTGTAATGAAAATATTTATTTGAAAAGAATTTAATTTAATATTTTTTAAGTAAGTAAAAAAAATGAATTAGTTTTAATTTTTTTAAAATAAGTTTAAAAAATTATATAAAAAAATGTGTGATGCTTCCCATATTCACAAAGTTATGAATACCTAATTGTATTTGTTATGAAAATACTTATTTGAAATGAAATTCTTATAATATTTATTAAGCATATAATAATGCGGTGAACGTGGATTGAACACGTGACCTTCAGATCTTCAGTTTGACGCTCTCCCAACTGAGCTATCCCCGCAAGACAAAGTTATTAACCTCTAACTAAATGTTTTGAAAATATTTATTTCAAATGAATTTGTTTTAAAGTCTTCAAATCAAGTTAAAAAATTATATAAAATATAAAGTGAATATGAACCAGTCACGCAACTAAAAATCTTCAATCTCTCACTCTCCTAACCGAGCTATCCAATCGACAATATTAACTTCTAATTTTATTTGTTATGATAATATTTATTTGACATAATTTTTTAAAGATTTTTTGATATTGCTAAAAAATTATATAATTCTTTTAAAGATTTTTTGACCAACCATAAAAATTATGAAAAAATATGTGGGTCAACCATGCGATCATTAGATCTCAACACTCTCTCAGCTTGGACCAAACATATTACATTCATGTTTTCAAACTTACCCTTCTCAACTGTGATATCTTTATTAATGATAAGGTTAAGATTTTTAATTTGATGCTCTCCTAAGATTTTCAATTTGATGCTCTCCCAACTAAATAATCCCTTATATCGAAATTGTTAACCCTTAACTATATTTGATATGAAAATAATTATTTGAAATGAAAATTGTTTTAAATTTTTGGGGCAAGTTTAGAAAATATATAAAAAATACGATCTATGTGCATCAAACACACAATCATCAAATCTTCAATTTAACACTCTCCCAACAAGCCATCACCCCTAATTGAATTTGTAATGAAAATATTTATTTGAAAAGAATTTAATTTAATATTTTTTAAGTAAGTAAAAAAAATGAATTAGTTTTAATTTTTTTAAAATAAGTTTAAAAAATTTTATAAAAAATGTGTGATGCTTCCTATATTGGCAAAGTTATGAATACCTAATTGTATTGGTTATGAAAATACTTATTTGAAATGAAATTCTTATAATATTTATTAAGCATATAAATAATGCGGTGAACGTGGATCGAACACGTGACCTTCAAATCTTCAATCTGACGCTCTCCCAACTGAGCTATCCCCGCAAGAAAAATTTATTAACCTCTAACTTAAATTTTTGAAAATATTTATTTCAAATGAATTTGTTTTAAAGTCTTCAAAACAAGTTAAAAAATTATTAAAATATAAAGTGAATATGAACTAGTCACGCAACTAAAAATCTTCAATCTCTCACTCTCCTAACCGAGCTATCCCAATCGATAATATTAACTTCTAATTTTATTTGTTATGATAATATTTATTTGACATAATTTTTTAAAGATTTTTTGATATTGCTAAAAAATTATATAATTCTTTTAAAGATTTTTTGACCAAGCATAAAAATTATGAAAAAATATGTGGGTCAACCATGCGATCTTTAGATCTCCACACTCTCTCAGCTTGGATCAAACATACGACATTCATGTTTTCAAACTTATGCTTCTCAACTGTGATATCTTTATTAATGATAAAGTTAAGATTTTTAATTTGATGCTCTCCTAAGATTTTCAATTTGATGCTCTCCCAACTGAATAATCCCTTATATCGAAATTGTTAACCCTTAACTATATTTGATATGAAAATAATTATTCGAAATGAAAATTGTTTTAAATTTTTGGGGCAAGTTTAGAAAATATATAAAAAATACGATTTATGTGTATCAAACACACAATCATCAAATCTTCAGTTTGACACTCTCCCAACAAGCCATCACCCCTAATTGAATTTGTAATGAAAATATTTATTTGAAAAGAATTTAATTTAATATTTTTAAGTAAGTAAAAAAAATGAATTAATTTTAATTTTTTAAAAATAAATTTAAAAAATTATATAAAAATGTGCGATGCTTCCCATATTCGCAAAGTTATGAATACCTAATTGTATTTGTTATGAAAATAGTTATTTGAAATGAAATTGTTATAATATTTATTAAGCATATAATAATGCGGTGAACGTGGATCGAACACGTGACCTTCAGATCTTCAGTCTGACGCTCTCCCAACTGAGCTATCCCCGCAAGACAAAGTTATTAACCACTAACTAAATTTTTTGAAAATATTTATTTCAAATGAATTTGTTTTAAAGTCTTCAAATCAAGTTAAAAAATTATATAAAATATAAAGTGAATATGAACCAGTCACGCAACTAAAAATCTTTAATCTCTCACTCTCCTAACCGAGCTATCCCAATCGACAATATTAACTTCTAATTTTATTTGTTATGATAATATTTATTTGACATAATTTTTTAAAGATTTTTTGATATTGCTAAAAAATTATATAATTCTTTTAAAGATTTTTTTGACCAAGCATAAAAATTATGAAAAAATATGTGGGTCAACCATGCGATCTTTAGATCTCCACACTCTCTCAGCTTGGATCAAACATACGACATTCATGTTTTCAAACTTACGCTTCTCAACTGTGATATCTTTATTAATGATAAAGATAAGATTTTTAATTTGATGATCTCCTAAGATCTTCAATTTGGTGCTCTCCCAACTGAATAATCCCTGATATCGAAATTGTTAACCCTTAACTATATTTGATATGAAAATAATTATTTAAAATGAAAATTGTTTTAAATTTTTGGGGCAAGTTTAGAAAATATATAAAAAATACGATCTATGTGCATCAAACACACAATCATCAAATCTTCAGTTTGACACTCTCCCAACAAGCCATCACCCCTAATTGAATTTGTAATGGAAATATTTATTTGAAAAGAATTTAATTTAATATTTTTTAAGTAAGTAAAAAACCAATTAGTTTTAATTTTTTTAAAATAAATTTAAAAATGTGTGATGCTACCCATATTCGCAAAGTTATGAATACCTAATTGTATTTGTTATGAAAATATTTATTTGAAATGAAATTCTTATAATAATTATTATGCATATAATAATGCGGTGAACGTGGATCGAACACGTGATCTTCAGATCTTCAGTCTGACGCTCTCCCAACTAAGCTATCCCTGCGTGACAAACTTATTAAGCTCTAACTAAATTTTTTGAAAATATTTATTTCAAATGAATTTGTTTTAAAGTCTTCAAATCAAGTTAAAAAATTATATAAAATATAAAGTGAATATGAACCAGTCACGGAACTAAAAACCTTCAATCTCTCACTCTCCTAACCGAGCTATCCCAATCGACAATATTAACTTCTAATTTTATTTGTTATGATAATATTTATTTGACATAATTTTTTAAAGATTTTTTGATATTGCTAAAAAAATATATAATTCTTTTAAAGATTTTTTGACCAAGCATAAAAATTATGAAAAAATATGTGGGTCAACCATGCGATCTTTAGATCTCCACACTCAGCTTGGATCAAACATACGACATTCATGTTTTCAAACTTACGCTTCTCAACTGTGATATCTTTATTAATGATAAAGTTAAGATTTTTAATTTGATGCTCTCCTAAGATTTTCAATTTGATGCTCTCCCAACTGAATAATCCCTGATATCAAAATTGTTAACCCTTAACTATATTTGATATGAAAATAATTATTTCAAATGAAAATTGTTTTAAATTTTTGAGGCAAGTTTAGAAAAAATATAAAAAAATACGATCTATGTGCATCAAACACACAATCATCAAATCTTCAGTTTGACACTCTCTTAACAAGTCATCACCCCTAATTGAATTTGTAATGAAAATATTTATTTGAAAAGAATTTAATGTAATATTTTTTAAGTAAGTAAAAAAATGAATTAGTTTTAATTTTTTAAAAATAAGTTTAAAAAATTATATAAAAAATGTGTGATGCTTCCCATATTCGCATTAAGCATATAGATAGATAAGAAATGAAATTCTTATAATATTTATTAAGCATATAGAACGTGGATCGAACACGTGACATTCAGATCTTCAGTCTGACGCTCTCCCAACTGAGCTATCCCCGCAAGACAAAGTTATTATCCTCTAACTAAATTTTTTGAAAATATTTTTTTCAAATGAATTTGTTTTAAAGTCTTCAAATCATGTTAAAAAATTATATAAAATATAAAGTGAATATGAACCAGTCACGCAACTAAAATCTTCAATCTCTCACTCTCCTAACCGAGCTATCCCAATCGACAATATTAACTTCTAATTTTATTTGTTATGATAATATTTATTTGACATAATTTTTTAAAGATTTTTTGATATTGCTAAAAAATTATATAATTCTTTTAAAGATTTTTTGACCAAGCATAAAAATTATGAAAAAAATATGTGGGTCAACCATGCGATCTTTAGATCTCCACACTCTCTCAGCTTGGATCAAACATATGACATTCATGTTTTCAAACTTACGCTTCTCAACTGTGATATCCCTGATATCGAAATTGTTAACCCTTAACTATATTTGATATGAAAATAATTATTTGAAATGAAAATTGTATTAAATTTTTGGGGCAAGTTTAGAAAACATATAAAAAATACGATCTATGTGCATCAAACACACAATCATCAAATCTTCAGTTTGACACTCTCCCAAGAAGCCATCACCCCTAATTGAATTTGTAATGAAAATATTTATTTGAAAAGAATTTAATTTAATATTTTTTAAGTAAGTAAAAAAAATGAATTAGTTTTAATTTTTTTAAAATAAATTTAAAAAATGTGTGATGGTTCCCATAATCGCAAAGATTATGGATCGAACACGTGATCTTCAGATCTTCAGTCTGACGCTCTCCCAAATAAGCTATCCCCGCAAGACAAACTTATTAACCTCTAACTAAATTTTTTGAAAATATTTATTTCAAATGAATTTGTTTTAAAGTCTTCAAATCATGTTAAAAAATTATATAAAATATAAAGTGAATATGAACCAGTCACGCAACTAAAAATCTTCAATCTCTCACTCTCCTATCCGAGCTATCCCAATCGACAATATTAACTTCTAATTTTATTTGTTATGATAATATTTATTTGACATAATTTTTTAAAGATTTTTTGATATTGCTAAAAACTTATATAATTCTTTTAAAGATTTTTTGACCAAGCATAAAAATTATGAAAAAATATGTGGGTCAACCATGCGATCTTTAGATCTCCACACTCTCTCAGCTTGGATCAAACATACGACATTCATGTTTTCAAAATTACGCTTCTCAACTGTGATATCTTTATTAATGATAAAGTTAAGATTTTTAATTTGATACTCTCCTAAGATTTTCATTTTGATGCTTTCCCAACTGAATAATCCCTGATATCGAAATTATTAACCCTTAACTATATTTGATATGAAAATAATTATTTGAAATTAAAATTGTTTTAAATTATTGAGGCAAGTTTAGAAAATATATAAAAAATACGATCTATGTGCATCAAACACACAATCATCAAATCTTCAGTTTGACACTCTCCCAACAAGCCATCACCCCTAATTGAATTTGTAAGGAAAATATTTATTTGAAAAGAATATAATTTAATATTTTTTAAGTAAGTAAAAAAAATGAATTAGTTTTAATTTTTTTTAAAATAAATTTAAAAAATTATATAAAAATATGTGATGCTTCCCATATTCGTAAAGTTTTGAATACCTAATTGTATTTGTTATGAAAATACTTATTTAAAATGAAATTCTTATAATATTTATTAAGCATATAGATAATTTTGAATACCTAAAAAACGTGGATCGAACACGTGATGTTCTGATCTTCAGTCTGACGCTCTCCCAACTGAGCTATCCCCGCAAGATAAATTTATTATCCTCTAACTAAATTGTTTGAATATATTTATTTCAAATGAATTTGTTTTAAAGTCTTCAAATCAAGTTAAAAAATTATATAAAATATAAAGTGAATATGAACCAGTCACGCAACTAAAAATCTTCAATCTCTCACTCTCCTAACCGAGCTATCCCAATCGATAATATTAACTTCTAATTTTATTTGTTATGATAATATTTATTTGACATAATTTTTTAAAGATTTTTTGATATTGCTAAAAAATTATATAATTCTTTTAAAGATTTTTTGACCAACCATAAAAATTATGAAAAAAATATGTGGGTCAACCATGCGATCTTTAGATCTTCACACTCTCTCAGCTTGGATCAAACATACGACATACATGTTTTCAAACTTACGCTTCTCAACTGTGATATCTTTATTAATGATAAAGTTAAGATTTTTAATTTGATGCTCTACTAAGATTTTCAATTTGATACTCTCCCAACTGAATAATCCCTGATATCGAAATTGTTAACCCTTAACTATATTTGATATGAAAATAATTATTTGAAATGAAAATTGTTTTAAATTTTTGGGGCAAGTTTAGAAAATATATAAAAAATACGATCTATGTGCATGAAACACACAATCATCAAATCTTCAGTTTGACACTCTCCCAACAAGCCATCACCCCTAATTGAATTTGTAATGAAAATATTTATTTGAAAAGAATTTAATTTAATATTTTTTAAGTATGTAAAAAAAAATGAATTAGTTTTAATTTTTTTAAAATAAATTTAAAAAATGTGTGATGCTTCCCATATTCGCAAAGTTATGAATATCTAATTGTATTTGTTAAGAAAATACTTATTTGAAATGAAATTTTTATAATATTTATTAAGCATATAATAATTCGGTGAACGTGGATCGAACACGTGACCTTCAGATCTTCAGTCTGACGCTCTCCCAACTGAGTTATCCCCGCAAGACAAAGTTATTAACCTCTAACTAAATTTTTTGAAAATATTTATTTCAAATGAATTTGTTTTAAAGTCTTCAAATCAAGTTAAAAAATTATATAAAATATAAAGTGAATATGAACCAGTCACGCAACTAAAAATCTTCAATCTCTCACTCTCCTAACCGAGCTATCCCAATCGACAATATTAACTTCTAATTTTATTTGTTATGATAATATTTATTTGACATAATTTTTTAAAGATTTTTTGATATTGCTAAAAAATTATATAATTCTTTTAAAGATTTTTTGACCAAGCATAAAAATTATGAAAAAATATGTGGGTCAACCATGCGATCTTTAGATCTCCACACTCTCTCAGCTTGGATCAAACATACGACATTCATGTTTTCAAACTTACGCTTCTCAACTGTGATATCTTTATTAATGATAAAGTTAAGATTTTTAATTTGATGCTCTCCTAAGATTTTCAATTTGATGCTCTCCCAACTGAATAATCCCTGATATCGAAATTGTTAAACCTTAACTCAATATTTGATATGAAAATAATTATTTGAAATTAAAATTGTTTTAAATTTTTGTGGCAAGTTTAGAAAATATATAAAAAAATACGATCTATGTGCATCAAACAGACAATCATCAAATCTTCAATTTGACACTCTCCCAACAAGCCATCACCCCTAATTGAATTTGTAAGGAAAATATTTATTTGAAAAGAATATAATTTAATATTTTTTAAGTAAGTAAAAAAAATGAATTAGTTTTAATTTTTTTTAAAATAAATTTAAAAAATTATATAAAAATATGTGATGCTTCCCATATTCGTAAAGTTTTGAATACCTAATTGTATTTGTTATGAAAATACTATTCTTATAATATTTATTAAGCATATAATAATGCGGTGAACGTGGATCGAATGATCTTCATATCTTCAGTCTGACGCTCTCCCATCTGAGCTATCCCCGCATGACAAACTTATTAACATCTAACTAAATTTTTTGAAAATATTTATTTGAAATGAATTTGTTTTAAAGTCTTCAAATCAAGTTAAAAAATTATATAAAATATAAAGTGAATATGAACCAGCCACGCAACTAAAAATCTTCAATCTCTCACTCTCGTAACCAAGCTATCCCAATCGGTAATATTAACTTCTAATTTTATTTGTTATGATAATATTTATTTGACATAATTTTTTAAAGATTTATTGATATTGCTAAAAAATTATATAATTCTTTTAAAGATTTTTTGACCAAGCATAAAAATTATGAAAAAATATGAGGGTCAACCATGCGATCTTTAGATCTCCACACTCTCTCAGCTTGGATCAAACATACGACCTTCATCTTTTCAAACTTACGCATCTCAACTGTGATATCTTTATTAATGATCAAGTTAAGATTTTTAATTTGATGCTCTCCTAAGATTTTCAATTTGATGCTCTCCAAACTTAATAATCCCTGATGTCAATATTGTTAACCCTTAACTCTATATTTGATATCAAAATAATTATTTGAAATGAAAATTCTTTTAAATTTTTTGTGCAAGTTTAGAAAATATAAAAAAAATACAATCTATGTGTATCAAACACACAATCTTCAAATCTTCAGTTTGACACTCTCCCAACAAGCTATCACCATCATGGATAAAATTTTAAACCTCTAATATTATTTATTATGAAAATATTTTAAAGATTTATTAACCATGTTATAAAATTATATTCCAATATGGGGTGTGGTTTGTCTGACATTCAAATCATCACACTCTCCCAACTGAGCTATCCCCGATGGCATTTTTTAAGACCCCTAATTGAATTTGTAATGAAAATATTTATTTGATGTGAATATATTTTAATATTTTATAAGTAAGTTAAGAAAATGAACTATTTTAATATTTTTTAAATAAGATAAAAGAATTATATAAAAAATGTGTGATGCTATCCCATATTTGCAATGTTATAAATCCCTAACTGTATTTGTTATTAAAATCCTTATTTGAAAGTATTTTCACACTCTCCCAACTGAGCTATCCCCGATGGCTTTTTATAGACCCCTAATTGAATTTGTAATGAAAATATTTATTTGATGTGAATATATTTTAATATTTTATAAGTAAGTTAAGAAAATGAATTATTTTAATATTTTTTAAATAAGATAAAAAAATTATTTAAAAATTTGTGATGCTATCCCATATTCGCAATGTTACGAATCCCTAACTGTATTTGTTATAAAAATACAAATTTGAAAGTATTTTTTTAAATATTTTCTAAGCATATAAATAATGCAATGAACGTGGATCGAACACGTGACCTTCAGATCTTCAGTCTAACGCTCTCCCAACTGAGCTATCCCTGCAAGACAAATTTATTAAGCTCTAACCAAGTTTTTTGAAAATATTTATTTGAAATGAAATTGTTTAAAAGTATTTTAATAAAGTTAAAAAAATATATAAAATATTAAGTGAATGTGGACCAATCACGCAACTTTAAAATCTTCAATCTATCACTCTCCAAACCGAGCTATCTCGACCGACAACAGATTTTTGAACCCCTAATTTTATTTGTTATGAAAATATTGATTTGACATGATTTTTTAAAGATTTTTTGAGAAAGCTAAAGAATTTTATAATTTTTTAAAAGATTTTTTGACCAAGCTTAAAAATTATATAAAAATATTGTAGATGCAATCATGCCCTAAATAAGAATGGTCGGGGACTGGATTCTTGGTATGAAGACCCGGAGTTGAGAAAGCTCCAGGCAAGAAGTCTAAGGGATGGTCAGGGACGAAACTCTTGGCATGAAGACCCGGAGTTGAGGAAGCTCCAGGCAAAAAGTCCAAGGGATGGTCAGGGACGAAACTCTTGGCATGAAAACCCGGAGTTGAGGAGGCTCCAGGCATGAAGTCCAGGAAACGGGAGGTTTCGCTGGTATAAGGTAATTGGATCGATTGAGAACAACGCAAAATATTTAGGATTGAGAATCCTAAATTTGAGTGTATCAATCGATCAGGCAATTGATTAGAAGGAGATCAATCGATTAGTGAATCGATTCAGGGCGATTCTGTGAGCAAACAGAATTCTCCTTAATCGATCAATCAATTGATTCAGAAGCCTTGTAATCGATTGGTGAATCAATTAGGAGTTATTCTGTGCGCAAACAAAACGTTCCATAATCAATTCAGAAACCCTGTAATCGATTGGTGAATCGATTAGGAGCTATTCTGTGTGCAAACAGAACGCTCCATAATCGATCAGTCAATCGATTCAGAGGCTCCCTAATCGATTGGTCAATCGATTAGGGAACCTCTTAATCGATTCATTAATCGATTGGGATACATCCTTCATTTAAACAAAAGGGTCTTGAATCGATTAAAGATACTAATCAATTCACTAATCGATTCAAGTTCAAAATGGTGTAATCCTAGCCGTTCATCCGACATCCGTACTGTTCAACGGCTACTTGGTAATCGATTGGGGTTTTTACCAATCGATTGGTGGCGTCACAAAGAAGCAGAGAAGACCGTTAAAAGCAGGCGACAGAGCACAAAATACCCCGACTGTTCCATTGCAACTCTGCTAGGTTTTGGTGCTCTAAGTTCTCTGCTCAAGCTCAAATTTTTAACACCATCTTCAAGCAACCAAAGGAAAAAGAATCAAGGCTGGAGTGTAATATTTCTTTTTCCTTCTTCTCCTTTGTGTTGTTCTTTTGTGAAAGCTTTCAAGGGTGTTGTAAAAGGGTTTCTCCACCTTCGGTGTTGTTCCAAGGAGGTTGCATAGTGAAATCTGTGATCGCTGGTGTGGACCCTTGCATTAGTCACCTCAAGGAGGTGGAGACCTGTTGGGGCAATCTATGGTCCGAAGTGATCATGTGTTTTGATATTTGGGCAAAGGGTTTAAGTTAGGTTTACCCTTCTGTATTTGATATGTGTATGTGAGTGTGCAGTTTGCAGGTTACACATATTGACTTAGCTGGACGGCTTCAGTACGGTGAAGGGTGGCATGGAGGCAAGCCGTGAGCTTGTGTGCGCACCTGAGGGACCATGGTATCGCAGGGACGATGAGCCAAGGGACGCGGACTTCAAGGCGTACGTGAAGGATGGCATGAAGGCAAGCTGGAGGCTTGCGTGCGCATCTGAGGGACGAGGGCCAAAGACGAAGAGGGCGTAAAGGCAACAGTCGAGGCTACTGGTGAAGAGTCAGCTGAATCATGAAGGGACGAGAGTCGAGGAAAGAGGACTTCAAGGGCAAGACGGGAAGTGGACTTCAAAGGGCACACGTGAAGGGTGGCATGGAGGCAAGGCGAGGGTTTGCGTGCGCATCCGAGGGACGATAACCGGTGGAAGAGGACTTCAAGGGACAAGCCAAGGGAGTGAACTTGAAGGCACACGTGAAGGAGCGTCTTCGGAGTGAGGAGGAGTGTTTTTGTAAGCTGGGCAGTCGACTGGTAATGAACCAGTCGACTGCCAGCAAGAACAGAAACTCACAGAAGGTAGTCGACCCTGTTAGTAATATGAGAGAAGTGTCCTAAGGCAATCGCCTTATGATTGTAATCATTTACTTTAATAAATGAATATTCACTATTTGAGTGTACATGTTTGTGTATTTGATTGAGATCTTAAACTTATTCACTGAATGTCCGCAATACAATTCACAGCATGAGAGAATTTGTGATGAATTCACAACTAGTGATTATCTCTACATGTGCAATTGTGAAGTATTGAAATTGTCCCTAGTCGATGAATTGATAAATACGGACACTATCAATTCTGTTGAGACTAGCATGGGTTATTCTCTAATCAACTGATTCTCACTGGCTGGTGACATTGGGATGTCCGGAGATAAACATGAATGCTAGTTAAGGGAACTAGTTCATTGGAGTGACTGGCTGTAAAACTTCATATGGTAATCTACATATAGATATGTCAATGAAGTTCTTACTACAGCTTAAGTACGATGTTCCTTTGACTTACGGTGTTCAAGTCATCTTGGTCATGAAGACTTATACTTTGACATCTTAAGCAAGCATCTCCAAGGAGGTGTGGACCCAGGATGATTGGGCATAAGCCGAAGTGCCCGAAGATGTTTGAATAGCCTACAAAGGATTCACCACTCCTTGCGAGGAGATGTATACCCAAGGCCTATCGTCGGATTATTACTTGAAGCCTCTGCCTAGAGCATCACATGATCAGAGTATGAATATCTCATATACATAAGAGTAATTAGAATCCGTTGGACGAGAAAGACATTGCTTGGGCTAGGTGTGACGTAGTCAGCCTAGTGGGGACTGACACACATAGACCATGTCCTGAACCAAGTGGGTATAAGATGGTGAAGGGAATGAGGCACGATTCATTATAGCTGCTGAAGGGTTTCAGAATCATTTCTGATGTCAACCGTTGATCTTTCGATTAATTGGGGATCATGATGTACTACTAGGTGTCACTCATGATCGTTCTATAATTGGTTAATTATAGACGGCCAACATAAATCGAAAGCCTATTTAGTCACACGCACTACGAGTAATCCGAGGGATTTAAAACGAGTTGAAAATTAGATTTTTCGATCAAGAGAGATAAGTCGAATCTGAATTTTTTCAGAGACGCATCGGAAGCATAAAATGGCTAAGGCATTTGAATTCATAATTGGAAATTAAATTATTTTAAAATTACGAACCTGCATCCATGTCAACATGCACCCGATCCCACTAGTGGTATCAGAGCCGGTTAGTGTTCGACATAATCATATAATTGTTTTGCGGAAAACTTTGTCATGATCTCACTTTTGAAAAATTTTCCAATTATGGAAACTTTCCAATTATGATAAATTTTAGATTTAGGAATTTCAAAGTTTAGAAATCCTCATGAAATTTCGCAAACTTTTGAAATATCCTAGTTTCTGAAATTTTATGATAATTGTGAAAACTTCCCATTTTTGGAATCTTTTCAATTTTGGAAATTTCCTATTTTGGAAATTTTCCAATTTTGGAAATATGTAAGTTTTCTTTGTACCAGAAACTTACAATTATTTTGAAAACCTATTATGGAAATCTCGCAATTTTGGGCACTTTCTTTCAAGAAAGTCTAGACAAATTTATGGATCATTAATTGACAATTAAATTCGAATTGGTTTTAAATTATTAACAAAATTCATTACTTTGGGGAGTGCCTCGGGGAGCCACCCAAATTAAAGTTAGTTGTTGTAATTTAATTTCCCATTTTGAATAAAATTGTCATGTTTAATTTGGCTACGCCTCGGGGAGCGGGCCAAATTAGATTTACAACAAATTTCTTTTCTTTGGGTATCTGAGCCTCGGGGAGTCACCCAAAGAAAATAATTTGTTGTAATTAATTAGTCCATAAATAAAATATGTAATCAAATCTTGGATATTTTGAGGTAGTTCTCAAACGATAATTTCCTTATTTGATTTAAGAGGTGATGCTCTTACATATTGTTGTCTCCAAAATTAATTAGAAAAATTATTTCCTATAGAGTTTTCTTAAATAAGATTTTCATAAAAATAATATGTGGTTGAATTAAGGGAATCTGTCTCTTAATTTAATAAGATTTGATTTAGAGAAATCAAAGTCTTAAACATATTATTTCCGAAATTGATTATGACAATTTAGGAAATTGTTTCCCAAAATAATTCCTTGAATAAAGTATGAAATTAGAATTAGGAAATCCGGTTCCTAATTCAATTAATGAGACTTGATAAATTAAGTCACATACATACTTTATTAAGGAAATCGTTAGTACATGACATAATTATATGTCATGAATGTGCTTAGAAAGAAAAGGATGAGACCCAAAACCCCTTACAAAATATTAAGGCCAACACCTTCCATTAATATGGTTAGAACCGGAGTTTTGTTTCTCGTTTGGGTTGATGGACACATCCATGCCCGGCTGGAACCTCAACATGTTCAAACCATGGAATTAGTTTATGATTAATATAATTAGAGTCAGAGGTCAATCCTTAGTTTTGGTTGTTGGACACATCCAAGCCTGACTAAACGGTTGAATGAGCTCCAACCATATTAAAACTATTTCTTGATTAATGGGTCAGCCTTAAGCTTGGAGCATCGATTTGTTGTGCCACAGCCAAGGTCGATGTAAAGAGAGGTGCAGTTGGGTGCTATGTATATTGTTGCATACTTGTTAATGAGTTAACAACCCAATGATTTATGCAAACATTCAATTAGTTGATAGCATAAAGTGATAGTTACATATATGTGATATGTAATCGGTATAATTACCTACCTTCATAACTAAGAATAACTTGATGGCCACAGCCATGGTTGTTCTTATCTATGGTTGGATATCAACCTATTTAGAGATGTTCCTACGATCTCCCGAATTGATAAAAAGGGTTATTCAATTCGAAAAATAAATAGGATTTAATTAATGTATGTTGATGCATTCTTTATCATTCTTCTCACATAAGTACAATTTGTATTTCTAGGATAATCACTTGATCATGTCTTCTCTGAATTTGCGTTCCATTTTGGACACCAATAAGCTGACTGGGCTAAACTTCATGGACTGGCTTCGAAACCTGAGGATAGTCCTCAAGGCAGAAAAGCTTGCTTATGTTCTTGAAGATCAACTTCCCAACCGTCCTCCAAAAGATGCAACTCCAGACCAGTTAGTGGCATATCAGAAACATGTGACCGATTCTGAACTTGCGAGTTGCATCATGCTAGCCGCTATGGTACCTGAGCTGCAAAAGCAGCATGAGCATATGGATGCTTAGGGATGGCAATGGGTCGGGTTCGGGTCGGATTCTATATCCTCCGTACCCATACCCATCGGATATCGGATATCCATCGGGTATACCCATACCCATTAAAGGATCGGATATCTTATATACTAATAATTTTTTTTTTTCTATCCAACTATATCATTGAACAAAAGTACATTATAATTAACATTAAAGTTAAAAAAATATATATCTATAATTTTAAAAATAGATTAAACATATATATAATCTATTTCTAACATTAATACAAATTATTAGTAGGTTTTGGGGAAAAAATCTTTAATGTATATATGTATTTTTTATTTAATCGGGTATTCGGGTCGGAAATCGGGTATTGGTAGTGCCTCCATATCCTCCTCCATTCGGGTCGGATGTCGGATCCTCCGTCGGATTCGGGTGAAATTGCCATCCCTAGATGCTTATACCATCATCTTCCATCTTCATGAGTTATTTGACGAGCAGGTGAGATCCGAAAGGTTCGAGGTCTCCAGACTCCTATTCACATCTAAGATGCAGGAAGGCACTTCTGTCTCACAGTTTGTGTTGAAGATGTTGGGGTACATTGAGCGACTGGGTACACTCGGTTTTGCAATGGATCATGAACTAAGTATTGACTTAATTCTGCATTGTTTGCCCAAAAGTTATTCACAATTTGTGATGAACTATCGGATGAACAAGCTGGAGACTACCATTCCTGAGTTGCTCAACCTGCGGAAGACTATAGAGCCTTCTGTGAAGCAGGATCAGAAGACGGTACTGTTAGTTGGTTCCTCGAAGAAAAGTTCTAAGAGGAAGGCCAAAGAACAGAATAAGGGAAAGAAGAAAAAGGCCAAAAAGACTGAAAAGACCCCAAAAGGCACTTGCCATCACTGTGGCAAGGAGGGTCACTGGCGAAGAAACTGCAAGGTTTATCTTGAGTCCTTGAAGAAGAAGGCATCCGATGCCCCATCCTCTTCAGGTATCTTCATTATTGAATGCCACTCTATTTCCTCAACCACCTGGGTACTTGATACTGGGTGTAGCTCACATATATGTAATGACATATAGGGGCTAAGGAATAGAAGAAGACTCATCAAGGGAGAAGCGAATTTGCGAGTTGGAAATGGAGCAAAGATTGCTGCTGTTGCCATCGGAACATATTTGATAAAGCTCCCTACTGGACTTGTCTTAGAGTTGGATAATTGTTATTTAGTTCCTTCGTTAATAAAGAACATTGTATCTATTTCATGCTTGAATGAAAAGGATTATCATTTAACTTTTAGTAACAATTATTGTTACATAACTTTAAATGGTGTTCTTTATTGGATCGGAACTTTGTGCAATGGTATCTACACGTTAGATTTATCCAGTGACATTTTCAATATCGAAGTTAGCAACAAACATGCTCGAATAGATAATCAAATAGACTCCTATACGTGGCATTGTCGTCTTGGCCATATAAGTAAGAAACACATGACCAAATTACACCGATGTGGAATTCTGGAATCATTTGAACCCGGTTCATTTGATACATGCGAATCATGCTTAAAAGGCAAGATGGCCAAATTACCTTTTCCGGAAAAGGTAATCCAGTGGGAGAATTGCTTGGTCTAATACATACTGATGTATGTGGACCAATGTCAACTCTTGCACAAGGAGGCTATAGCTACTTCATTACCTTTATCGATGATTACTCACGATTCGGGTATGTGTTCTTAATGAAACACAAATCTGAAGCTTTTGAGAAATTTAAAGAGTTTAGAAATGAAGTAGAGAAACAGCTTGGCAAAAGTATTAAGATACTTCGATCCGATCGGGGTGGTGAATACTTAAGTCAAGAGTTTCAAGATTATCTTAGGGACAATGGGATATTGTCTCAATGGACTCCGCCATATACACCACAGCATAATGGTGTATCTGAGAGGCGTAACCGAACCTTGATGGACATGGTTAGATCCATGATGAATCATGCAACTCTTCCAAAATCCTTTTGGGGCTATGCGCTCAAGACAACTGTTTACTTGCTAAACAGAGTCCCGACCAAGGTAGTCTCTACTACTCCATATGAGACGTGGAATAGTAAGAAACCTCACTTAACTCACCTTAAGATATGGGGTTGTCCTGCTTATGTGAAGCGGACTGTATCAGACAAATTGGATGCTAAGTCTGATAAATGTCTATTTATTGGATACCCTAAGGAAACAAAGGGTTACCAATTCTATCATCCCTTGGAACAAAAAGTATTTGTTTCAAGGCATGCTGTATTTCTGGAAAAAGAATTTCTTTTACAAGAAAACAGTGGGAGTAATATTGAACTTGAAGAAGTTCAAGAAACTCCAATAGACATTACAGAGACACCTAGTCTAGACCCACAACCAATAACTCATAATGATAAGCTATCAATTGAACCTAAAACAACACCACTACTTCGTAGATCTGATAGGACACGCAATATTCCAGAGAGATATGAATTTCTCGTAAGTGAATCGAACGACGTGTTACTCGTTAGCGATGACGAACCTATCAGTTATGATGATGTTCTGAAAAGTTCAGAAAGGGACAAATGGCTTGAAGCCATGAAGTCAGAAATGGATTCCATGTACGAAAATCAAGTATGGGACTTGGTTAACCCACCTGAAGGGATTAAGCCCATAGGGTGCAAGTGGGTTTTCAAGAAGAAAACCGACATGGAAGGTAATGTTGTTACCTTTAAGGCTAGACTAGTGGCAAAAGGATATCGTCAGAAACAAGGAATTGATTATGACGAAACCTATTCGCCAGTAGCTATGCTTAAATCCATTCGGATACTCCTGGCCATAGCAGCTCATTATGATTATGAGATATGGCAAATGGATGTGAAAACACCTTTCCTTAATGGAAACCTGCTTGAGGATGTATACATGATACAACCTGAAGGTTTCACATCAGTTGATAAAACCAAAATATGCAAGCTTCGACGATCCATATATGGACTGAAGCAAGCATCCAGGAGCTGGAACATCCGTTTTGATGAGACAATCAAAGAGTTTGATTTCTCACAAAATCCTGACGAACCTTGTGTGTACAAGAAGGTTAGTGGGAGTGCAGTCGTATTCCTAGTATTATATGTCGATGACATATTGCTTATAGGAAACGATATATCAGTCTTACAGTCGGTTAAAATTTGGTTGTCTAAAACTTTCTCCATGAAAGACCTGGGAGAAGCAACCTATATCCTTGGGATTAGAATCTATAGATATAGATCAAAACGATTGCTTGGTCTTTCACAGTCTACATATATAGACCGAGTGCTAAAAAGGTTTAGCATGTCGGAATCCAAGAAGGGTTACCTTCCCATCAGGCATGGGATCAACCTTTCAATGTCTATGTGTCTGCGCACAGAAGACGAGAGGATTTGCATGAATAAGATTCCTTATGCATCCGCGATAGGATCTATCATGTATGCTATGTTATGTACTAGGCCCGATGTATCGTATGCTCTAAGCGCCACAAGCAGATACCAGTCTGATCCAGGAATGGATCATTGGGCGGCTGTCAAGACAATCCTTAAGTACTTAAGAAGAACTAAGGATGTGTTCCTAATATATGGAGAAGGTGATATGGTAATACGTGGGTATACAGATGCCAGTTTCCAGACAGATAAGGATGACTCCAAATCTCAGTCTGGATACGTATTTATTTTGAATGGAGGCGCAATAAGTTGGAAGAGTTCCAAGCAAGATACCGTAGCGGATTCTACCACGGAAGGGGAATATATTGCAGCTTCGGAAGCAGCAAAGGAAGTAGTCTGGATCAAGAAGTTCGTCTCAGAACTTGGTGTGGTTCCAACCATTGATGAAGCAATACCGGTTTATTGCGACAACAATGGAGCTATTGCACAAGCAAAGGAACCAAGGTCTCATCAGTGATCCAAACATGTGCTTCGCCGCTATCATCTGATCAGAGAGATTATAAGTAGGAATGATATACAAATTGAGAAAATTCCCATTGAAAGGAATTTAGCGGATCCTTTAACTAAGGCCTTGCCTCAAAGCAAGTTTGAGGGTCATGTTAGAGCCTGTGGTATTGGATACCGTAGCGATTGGCATTAGGCTAAGTGGGAGTTTGTTAGTAATATGAGAGAAGTGTCCTAAGGCAATCACCTTATGATTGTAATCATTTACTTTAATAAATGAATATTCACTATTTAAGTGTACATGTTTGTGTATTTGATTGAGATCTTAAACTCATTCACTGAATGTCCACAATACAATTCACAGCATGAGAGAATTTGTGATGAATTCACAACTAGTGATTATCTCTACATGTGCAATTGTGAAGTATTGAAATTGTCCCTAGTCGATGAATTGATAAATACGGACACTATCAATTCTGTTGAGACTAACATGGGTTATTCTCTAATCAGCTGATTCTCACTGGCTGGTGACATTGGGATGTCCGGAGATAAACATGAATGCTAGTTAAGGGAACTAGTTCATTGGAGTGACTGGCTGTAAAACTTCATATGATAATCTACATATAGATATGTCAATGAAGTTCTTACTGCAGTTTAAGTGCGATGTTCCTTTGACTTGCGGTGTTCAAGTCATCTTGGTCATGGAGACTTATACTTTGACATCTTAAGCAAGCATCTCCAAGGAGGTGTGGACCCAGGATGATTAGGCATAAGCCGAAGTGCCCGAAGATGTTTGAACAGCCTACAAAGGATTCACCACTCCTTGCGAGGAGATGTATACCCAAGGCCTATCGTCGGATTATTACTCGAAGCCTCTGCCCAGAGCATCACATGAATAGAGTATGAATATCTCAGATACATGAGAGTAATTAGAATCCATTGGACGAGAAAGACATTGCTTGGGCTAGGTGTGACGTAGTCAGCCTAGTGGGGACTGACACACATAGACCATGTCCTGAACCAAGTGGGTATAAGATGGTGAAGGGAATGAGGCACGATTCATTATAGCTGCTGAAGGGTTTCAGAATTATTTCTGAGGTCAACCGTTGATCTTTCGATTAATTGGTGATCATGATGTACTACTAGGTGCCACTCATGATCGTTCTATAATTGGTTAATTATAGACGGCCAACATAAATCGAAAGCCTATTTAGTCACACGCACTACGAGTAATCCGAGGGATTTAAAACGAGTTGAAAATTGGATTTTCCGATCAAGAGAGATAAGTCGAATCTGAATTTTTCAGAGACGCATCGGAAGCATAAAATGGCTAAGTCTTTTGAAGACTTATTGGACGAATTAAATGAGTTTAATTCATATGGTCTTGGCTTGGGTTTGGCCGGCCAACGAGGGTCACCACCCTCTTTGTTTGGCCGGCCACATCAAAAGGGAGAACCAAATTGTTTGGTTCAAGTTATAAAATAAACCAAGCGTGATTTGTTTTATAAAATTATGGATAATATAAATTTTATAAACCGAGGTTTTGGTTTATTATTTTCATGGAAATTAAAATAAACTTGAATAGTTTATTTTATTTTATAAAATCAATTATGAATTGATTTTCCATGATAAGAAAAATTTATATAATAAATTTCTTATGAAATTTTATTCCATAAAGAAAAGGGAGACATGGTTGTTTTTATTATAAATTAAATTATGATAAAACTTGGCATGATGGAATAATTCATAGAAAAATTTATATGAAAAATTTCTTATGAAAATTTATTCCATAAAAAAAAAGACTTGGCGGTTGAGAGGCTACTATATAAAGGAACCAAGGCAAGGCTTAGAAATCAATCTAAGAGATCTAGAAATAAGCCCTCTCTCTCTCTCCTTCTCTCCCTCTCCCTCCTCTAGTGCCGCCAGCCCTAAAAGGAGGACCCCTTTGTTGCCGTGAGCTTCATCCACCAAGCAGCTACCGAAAAAGAAGAAGAAGCGGGCGCAACTCCTTCCTTCCTCCCGGAATTTTGATTCTGTTCTTCGTTTGGTGGTTAGTCTTCCCATCTCTCTCTTGGTATTCTTGTCGTGCCTTTGGAGAATCTAGTAGTTCTTGTCGGCACGAAACTCGTGGCTTTGCGAAGTCATCCCGAAGAAAACTCGACGTGGACGCGAATAGAGGCGGAGCTTCCAAGGGACGCTTACGGTTGGATCTCGTCCCTTTCCTTCGAGTTACGCGAGGTATTAAGTAAATTAGTTTACTTTCTGCAAAATTTTAATATATGATCATTGTTGATGCAGTCTGGCCCTGATTGTTGTTTTGGTGTTGACATCGATTTTAGTTTAGGTTGATTATGATGATTATGATTAAGTCCTGGTCGGGGATCAGGCAAGGGATGAAAAATCCTAGTCTGGAGGGCTAGGTGTTGAAAAGTCCTGACCTGGGAGGTTAGGTGTGGAAAATCCTAGCTTGGAGGGCTAAGTGTTGGAAAAGTCCTAATTCAGAAAGGTTGGGTGAAAAGTCCTAGCTTGGAGGGCTAGGTGAAAAGTCCTAGCTTGGAGGGCTAGGTGAAAAGTCCTAACCTGGAGGGTTAGGTGCAAATTCCCATCCTGGAGAATTAGCTGAAAAAGTCCTGGCTTGGAGGGTCAGGTGCCTAGCTTGGAGGGCTAGGTTGGATGATGTTCTAACTCGGAAGGGTTGGGTGAAAAGTCCTAGCTTGGAGGGCTAGGTGAAAAGTCCTAACTTGGAGGGTTAGGTGCAAATTCCCAACTTGGAGAATTAGATGGAAAATCCTTAGCTTGGAGGGCTAAGGTGGATGGAAACTTAGCTTGGAGGGCTGAGTTTGAGTCCCTGGATCGGTCTGGTGATCGATCAGGGATTTTGGCACGCTGCTCCTTCGTGGATCGGTCTGGTGACCGATCCAGCGATGACTGATCGGTCAGGCGACCGATCAGGGAGCACACAGTGAGGTTGGGAACCTACTGTGTTACTCCTGATCGATCTGGTGACCGATCAGGGAGTATGCATTTCACCCACTGACTAGCTTCTGATCGGTCTGCTGACCGATCAGGGTCACTGTGCAGATCGTTCTGGTGAACGATCCAGCTTCGCGGGCTCCTCACTAAGATCGATCAGGACAAAGCCTGATCGGTCTGGTGAGGACCTGATCGGACTGCTGACCGATCAGGAAGGTCACTGATCGGTCAGTTGATCGATCAGAAGGCTTATGCCTGCGAAACTCAGAAATCGCCCAATATAAGGGTGGATCGGTCCGTTGAACGATCCACGACCTGGGATCGATCTGGTGATCGGTCCAGGAGAAATCGCGATTTCTAATTAAGCGTTGGGGATCGATCAGGACGGAACCTGATCGGTCTGGAACCAGCCTGATCGGTCTGGTGACCAATCAGGGGGTTCCCTGATCGGTCCGGTGACCGATCACTTTAATTCAAATTGCATTGTCAGACGCTCTGATCACGTCTGAACACAACCGATTCGCTGTCACTTTCCTCTGATATTTGATATGCTGTTTGATTTGCTGCTCTAATGCTCTGATTGAGTTTCAGGTGATAGGGGAGGATTCAAACACTCAAGGAGAAGTCAAAGAGAGCTTTCCTTGGAGCAGGTTTGTCCCTTTCTCCACACAGGTTGCAACGGCTGGATGCAGGACTGAAGCCGCTGACTAAAGCTTGGCTGAGGGAGCTCAGGAAGTTCAGTTAGGGTTCAGTGTAGCTGGCGCGTTGGCAGTGAGGCAGCTGTAGGCTGCTGGAGATGAGATCACCTGGTTCTTAGCGGAGAAACAAAAAAGGAACGAGAGAAGTGAAACGATAGGTTCTGAGTTTTTGTGCTCTTGAGTTCCTGCATTCTTGCTCAGCATCATGCTTGCTGTTCTTGAGTTCTTCAATCATTCTGAGCAAGCTATTGAGAAGCAATCATCATACTTGAGCGCTTGAAGGAGAAGACAAGAGGCTGGGAGTCCGACAGTGGGAAGACACGAAGAGGGTTCTTGCGTGAGATCGCCACTGGGTGGAGCTCAGGAAAGCTTGCTGTGTCTTTGTCCTTGCTAAGTGTTTAAGTAAGATCCTTCTTGTTGTTTCTTTGTGCTCATTCTATATCTTTGTTTGAAACACACTGTGGGGAGGTTTCTCCACCGAGAAGGAGGTTGCTTCGTATCCGGTTTCACCGGGGCTTGATCTGCCGACGATCAAGGGATCGCCCACCTTAAGGGCACGCCAAGGAGTAGGGGCAAGTTATCCCCGAACCTTGTAAAATTTCCTTGTTAGCGATCTTGCTAATCTTGCTAGTTAGGTTTTTGGTTTTTAGTTTCTGCAAGTTTTGTTTTCCGCTGTGCTATTAATAACTTCAAGTGCAGAAATTTGATCACGCTTTAAAGAAGAAGCGATTGGCTATATTCACCCCCCTCTCTAGCCATCTCGTTCCCAACAAGTGGTATCAGAGCAAGGGGCTCTATACACGGCTTAACAACCGAGAGTTCTCAACAAGATGGTATTGAGAGAAGGCTTCTCCACCACCCGACCTCCATTCTTTGATGGTGCCGACTTCCAATATTGGAGATCAAAGATGGAATACTATTTGAAGATGAACATCCATACTTGGTTCGCGGTGAAGGAGGGATTCACTCCTCCTAAGGATGATGAAGGCAAGGAACTCGAGTCATGGAGGTGGACGGCCGAACAAACAAGAGTGAAGCCGACGCGAAGGCGGTTGTTACTCTACAATGTGGCATGAACAAAGACCAACTCATCAAGGTTGGTCCCTTCACAAGTGCAAAAGACTTGTGGAACAAACTCATAGAGCTCCATGAAGGCACCCGAGACTCTAGAATTGCCAAGAGGGACTTGTTCCTCAATCAACTCCAAAATCTCTCCATGAAGGAGAATGAGTCGGTAAGTGAGCTCCATAGCCGGTTCAAGGAAGTCCTTAATGGACTTCATTCAATTGATGAAAAGGTCGAAAATCGCGACCTTGTGAGGTATGTCTTGAAAGCATTTCCAAGGAATGCCTTGTGGTCATCCATGGTGGATGCCTACAAAGTATCCAAGGATTTATCTATTGTAAAATTAGATGATTTATTTTGTGAGATGGAATTGCATGAAATGGCTAACAAAGGCCCCAAGGAGAAGGGGATTGCCTTAGTTGCAGGGGATCGAGTCACTAAGAAGAAGAAGGAGAAGGAGGTCTCATCTTCTTCATCTTCTTCCGAATCCGAATCCGATTCCGAGGAGGATGGCAGCGGCTCTTCTTCATCCGAAATGGCCAACTTTGTGAGGAGGATGATGCGAAGAGACCGACGTTTCAAAAGGAGAGGTAACACTAGTGAATTCAAGCTTGATAAGAATAATGCATCTTGCTTTGAGTGTGGTAGGAAAGGGCATTTCAAGAATGAATGTCCGAAGCTTAAGAAGGAGGAGAAACCCAAGAGAAAAGAAGAGAAATCCAAGAAGAAGAAGAAGGCTTTGAAGGCTTCTTGGGATGAGTCATCTTCTAGTTCATCCGATGATGAAAAAGAGGAGAAGAGCACAAGGCAAGTGGCTCTCATGGCTTTTGGAGAGGAGAGCAGTGAAGAATCTTCAAGCTCCTCAAACGCGGCTTCATCATCTTCGGATGATGAAGAGGTAACTTCTCCCGAGCTTGAAAAATGTTATAGAGCAATTGTATGTTTAACTAGTATGCTTAAGAAATCCAAAAACATAGTTAAAGCATTGCAATTAGAGATTGATCAATTGAAAGCTTCTAGGGATGATAACATTGATGACTTGCATGTTGAATTACTAGAAGATGAAATTAAATCATTGAAACATGAGATTGTAAGCTTGAAATCCTCTAAGGTTGAGGAAATCAGTGATATGCATGATAATGGGTTAGTAGAGGAAAACCAATCCTTGAAGAGTGAAGTTGAGAAGCTCAAGAATATTCTTGGGAAATTCTCAAATAGCTCCAAGACCCTAGATATGATTCTAAATGCCCAAAGAGCGGTTTACAATAGGGCCGGTATTGGTTACCGCCCTAAAGAACCCTTATTTGTATCTCTCATGTCTAGGACTGACATGAGACAATCTAGGACACCCAAGACTCAAAAGAAAGTTGTCAAGGCATGGGTGCCTAAGTCTTGTTTAGTTGATGCATTAGGTCCCAAGGTTTGGGTACCTAAGACTTCTATTTTTCGAATTGTGTAGGTTATGATTGAGGGGGAGCATCTCTCAACTTGGTTTGTTGATAGTGGATGCTCCAAACACATGACCGGGGATAGATCATTGTTTACCACATTTCACAAGAAGAGTAGAGGTAATGTATCATTTGGTAACAATGGTAGCCTTAAGGTCATAGGAATAGGAGACATTCAAATATCTGAATGTCTTAGAATCTCAAATGTCCTTCTAGTCAAGGGGATGAAGTTTAATCTCCTAAGTGTCAGTCAATTGTGTGACACGGGTTACACAATTGACTTCCAACCAACTCAATGTCTAGTTAGACAAAATGACACTTTGGACACGGTACTAGTAGGAGCAAGAGTAGACAATATTTATCAAGTTTCTTTTAAAAGTGCTACTAATGCTCTTGCTAAGTGTTTCATGTCAAAAGAAGAAGAGTCCACACTTTGGCACCGGAGGCTAGCACATGTGAACATGAAGAACATCCGGAAGTTGGCCAATAAGGGACTAGTTCGAGGCCTACCAAGCATCAAGTATGAAAAAAATAAATTATGTGATGCGTGTCAAATGGGTAAGCAAACAAAATCTGCACATAAAGGTAAAAGCACTGTAAGTACCTCCAAAGCATTATATTTACTTTACAAGGATTTATTTGATTGTAGCACTATCATATCATTGAATGGAAGTAGATATTGCTTTGTTATCATTGATGATTTCACTAGATACACATGGACCTTCTTTTTAAAACATAAGGACCAAACCTTAGATATTTTTATTTCTTTTTGTAGAAGAATTGAAAATGAAAAATCATCAACAATTAAGACAATTAGAAGTGATCATGGAGGTGAATTTCAAAACCAAAGGTTTCTAGAATTTTGTCAAGATAAGGGGTATAGACATGAGTTCTCTACTCCTAGAACACCACAACAAAATGGTGTTGTAGAGAGGAAGAACCGTGTTCTTCAAGAGGCTGCACGAAGCATGCTTAATGAGTACTCACTGTCTCACTCCCGAGTTACTTATGGGCTGAAGCTGTAAATACAGCTTGCTATGTGCAAAACCGAGTTCTCGTCCATAGGTTTTTAGGAAAGACTCCCCATGCACTTTGGTTTGGGAAACCACCTACAGTTAAACATCTTAGGGTGTTTGGTTGTAAGGTGTTCATCCTAAACACCAAGGATCACCTTGGAAAGTTCACGGCAAAGGCTGATGAAGGGATACTTGTCGGGTACTCCCTAGTTAGCAAAGCCTACCGAGTCTACAACAAGAAAACTAGATTAGTTGAAGAGTCTGCTGATGTGGTCTTTGAGGAAGTTCCAAAACCAATTGACCAGTCAGAAAATGTAGAAGGAGTTCAACTCGAACTTAGGAGACTAAGTTTGAATGATTCTCCAAGTGGTGTTAATGGTGATGAGTCTGATGACGGTGAGCCTAGACAACCCATTGATCAGCCAGATCCTGAGGCTGAACTTGTGTCTAGTGAACTCGTTCAAGAAGCACCACCAACACCAAGACAAACGAGATTAGCCTCTAGTCATCCCCAAGACCAAATCGTTGGAGACATCCATCAAGGGGTTAGGACTAGATCATTCTTCCGGAATGAGGCTAATGAAGTTGCTCTAATTTTCAAAATTGAACCTAGGAAAATTGATGAAGCATTGAATGATCCCGATTGGATCATTGCAATGCAAGATGAACTAGGTCAATTCGAGAGGAGTCAGGTTTGGGACTTAGTCCCTAGACCTAAGAAGACCACCATTATTGGAACCAAATGGGTCTTCAAAAACAAATTAAACCACAAGGGAGAAATCATTAGAAACAAGGCACGCTTGGTAGCCAAGGGCTACAGTCAAGTTGAATGCCTTGATTATGATGAGACTTATGCTCCTGTGGCACGATTAGAGTCCATCCGATTGATGCTTGCATTTGCAGCACACCGTGGCTTCAAATTATTTCAAATGGACGTCAAATCGGCCTTCCTAAATGGTTTGATAAAGGAAGAGGTCTATGTCGAACAACCTCCGGGGTTTGAGAGTACCGAATATCCAAACCACGTGTTCAAGCTCAAAAAGGCACTCTATGGCCTTAAACAAGCACCCCGGGCTTGGTATGAGCGGTTGTCGACATTCTTGATTGAAAAGGGCTTTGTTAGAGGTCAAATAGACCCTACACTATTTCTACGAAGAGATGGTGACAATATATTTGTAGCTCAAGTATATGTCGATGACATAATTTGTGGCTCAAATAATAAGGGCTATTTAAATGAGTTCATTGGACACATGGAGAGTGAATTTGAGATGAGTCTAGTTGGAGAGTTGACTTTCTTCCTGGGACTTGAAATCAAGCAAACTCGCGATGGTATCCATGTGCACCAATCAAAGTATACACATGAAATGCTTCGAAAATTCAATATGAGTGATTCGAAAGAGGTAACCACTCCCATGGCCACAAACACTAGACTAGACAATGATGAGAGTGGTAAACCTGTTGATCTAACTCAGTATCGAAGCATGATAGGTAGTTTGTTATACCTCACAGCTAGTCGACCAGATATACTATTTATCGTAGGTATGTGCGCTAGGTATCAAGTGTGTGCCAAGGAATCTCACCTAATTGCTGTTAAGTGAATTTTGAGATATCTCAAGGGTACAGTTGGTGTAGGTCTTTGGTATCCCCGTACCGAATCTTTTGATTTGATGGGCTATACGGATTCCGACTACGCTGGATGTAAGTTGGACCGAAAGAGTACTAGTGGGGGCTGCCAATTCCTAGGATCGTCCTTAGTAAGTTGGTCGAGTCGGTAGTAACATTGTGTTGCTCTTTCCACTACCGAGGCAGAATATATCGCCATGCATGGGAGAGAGTATCTCGCAATTGTTGTAGATGATCCACACCTTAGAGGACTATGGATTGAGTTACAAGGGTGTGCAAGTGTTATGTGATAACATTAGCACGATTAACTTGACCAAGAATCCGGTTCATCATTCTAGGACAAAACATATTGAAGTAAGACACCACTTCATTAGAGATCATATAGCTAGGGGGAACATCATACTCTCACATGTGGAGTCAAAGTCAAACCTAGCTGACATTTTCACTAAACCACTTTCTGAGAGTGAATTTAGTTTCCTTAGACGGGAATTGGGAATGTGTCGCGCTTCATGATCCTCAAATTGTATCCAAAACCCTTCATGATTATTTCAAATTGTTAGGGAACAATTGGGTAACTTTGGGAACATCTCACACAAACTATAAGGGTTACCAAAATGTTTTTGTTTGCTAGATATGGGGTGAGATGTTAGGTTCAACTCAATTTCTCAAAATGTCATTGCATCACTTGAGAAATTAAGTTGACGAGATAATAATCACGGTGGTGACTAAGTATGGGGAAAACCATTGCATTACATATGTGTATATGGCTCCTTGATCATACTTAGACATTCCAATCAAGGCAACTTGATTGGAAACTTGGATTTGGAAACAAAATTTGGTTGAATTTGATTGATTGATTGTTGAATGAGTTTGACTCCATTTAGATGGAGCAAAGTGATTGTTGAACCTATAAGGACTTTTGATTCTTGTTTAGGAATCAATTCTAGTCGAACAGCAGGCGTCGGTTCGACCTAGGGCTCCATTTTGGAGACCAAAGTCGCTGTCTTGGTTCTGACTTTGGTCTCCAAAATGGAGCCCTAGGTCGAACCGACGCCTGCTGTTCCCTCGATGGGGAACGCGTCCTCACTGGTTCGCTCTTCCAATGACTTACCTCACTTACCCTTTGTGCAGCTTTACTTGACTTCTTGACCCACCAGGACTTCCTGCCAAGGCTCAACCACCCTGGTCTTCCTGCCAAGTCTCAACCAACGTGGTCTTCAGCCAGTTGTCAGGTCCCGCGGACCCAACTGGACTTCCCGCCAGGACTCAACCATCCTGGACTTCAGCCTGGTGTCTGGTCCTAAGTCTTTCAACCCTGCACACTTAGTAAAGAGGTTAAACACCAACAACCCTAACTTTAACCACTTTGTCATACATCAAAACCCGAGTTTGACCATTAGTGCAAACTGCACCAACAATCTCCCCCTTTTTGATGTATTGACAACTCAGGTTAAAGTTAGAAAAAACAGCAGATATGAACTTGCATAAACATGCAAACAATATAACACAAGCATATGTATGAAAGTTGCAGCACACAAAAAAGCAGAGATAAATAAATGTGAAATAAGCATGCTGTTTGCAATTTTCTAACCCTTTTACCCTACTCTCCCCCTTTGTCATTCATCAAAAAAATATAAGTATAACAAGTTTAAGGGAGTAGAAATATAGGCTAAGTGTTAGAAAAGAAACTAGTCTTAAATCTATTAACTTAGCTTTCAAAAAAAATTTCTTTAAAAGAGATTTTTTTTTCAGAAAATATAATATCAATCAAAAAAAATATTTTTAGGGATTAGCTGGAACTCCCTCTCAATCTTTATCAACTTTTATCAAAATTTTCAAATGTGTTTTGTCAAAAAATGATATTTTGAAAAAGTATTTTGACCTCTGCTCCCCCTGGACCAAGTAATGATTGTGGTCCCTTTTCATGTGTCTAACCCTAGTTACTGACTAACTATCTAGATGATAGTAGTGTTCACTGGATTAGTCAAGTCAAGTAATAATGTCTAGTTCAGATTTTAGTGCAAGACTACTTGACTTGATCACTGTAATGTTGGTATTTTACGCCCAGACTTACTGTGATGCACTGACTTAAGCATTCGGAAGTCCAGGCAGTGTCCTATGCATCTCACAACCGTTCTATATTTTTGCAAACACAAACAAGTTAATCTTAATGTGTTTTGTGAGATGCGGCTACCTAAATCTATAGGTTCATGCAATTCTAGGGGTCAAGCTTAGGCTAGGTCTGCCAGTTTTGAAAATCAAATTTTGAAAGACAATAAAGTTCTTGAAAAACAAGTTTGAAAAGTCCGTGTTTAAGTTAAATTTTGAAAGACAATAAACTTTTGAAAAACAAGTTTGAAAAATCCATGTTTTTAAACTCACAAGCTTAATTAATTAAACCAAACGTCAACTTAAGCTTATCAGGTCAGTCCTAGTCTATAACACACATTCCTATTAACCTTCTTAAGTTGCTAAATTCAGATTCAGGAAGTGGTTTGGTAAATATATCAGCTAGGTTAGACTTAGATTCAACATGGTTAAGTTCAATTTCTCCTTTATTTACATGATCTCTGACAAAATGGTGTTTGATTTCTATATGTTTGGTCCTAGAGTGGTGGATTGGGTTTTTGGTTAAATTGATTGAACTTAGGTTATCTATAAAAATTTTGACTTGTTTAAAATCTAAGTGAAGGTCCTTTAGGGTATGCATCATCCAGAGTAGTTGGGCTACACACTCACCCATATCTATGTACTCAGCTTCAGTGGTGGATAGGGCAACACAGTGTTGTTTTCTACTAAACCAACTAACTAGTGAGGGTCCTAGAAGTTGGCATCCACCACTGGTACTTTTTCTGTCTAATTTACAGCCAGCATAGTCTGAGTCAGAATATCCAATAAGCTCAAACTGGGCTGTTCTAGGGTACCAAATTCCTAATCTTTCTGTTCCTTTAAGGTACCTAAATATTCTTTTAACTAGGGTTAGGTGTGACTCTTTAGCACATATTTGATACCTAGCACACATACTAACTGCAAAAAGAATATCAGGTCGACTTGCAGTTAAGTAAAGTCTTCCTATAACACTTCTATAGTACTTAAGGTCAACAGGTTTGCCTTTTGGGTCACTATCTATAGTTTGATTGGTAGCCATTGGTGTCTTAATCTCTTTTGTATTATCCATTCCAAATTTTCTAAGTAGTTCTTTTGTGTATTTTTGTTGATAGACAAAGGTACCCTCACTGGTCTGTTTTATTTGTAGCCCTAAAAAGAAAGTTAATTGACCTACTAAACTCATTTCAAATTCAGTTTCCATTATCGTTGTGAAATCTTGTAAAAAGTATGAGTTAGTTGAGCCAAATACTATATCATCTACATATACTTGGGCTACAAAAATATCATTTTTTAGTGTTTTAACAAATAGTGTTGGGTCAATTTTGCCTTGGTTAAAACCTTTTGAAACTAAGTAGTTAGACAGTCTTTCATACCAGGCCCTAGGTGCT
Organism: Boesenbergia rotunda; assembly: GCA_024364735.1. Taxonomy (NCBI): domain Eukaryota; kingdom Viridiplantae; phylum Streptophyta; class Magnoliopsida; order Zingiberales; family Zingiberaceae; genus Boesenbergia; species Boesenbergia rotunda. The sequence goes on along the minus strand of JAGFNQ010005212.1, from coordinate 225,136 downwards.
TGCTTAAGTCCATATAGGGCTTTCTTAAGTCTAAAGACATAGTCAGGGTGTTCTAAGCTTTCAAAACCAGGGGGTTGACCTACATAAACCTCTTCTTTAATTAGGCCATTTAGGAAGGCTGACTTAACATCCATTTGATAAAGCTTAAACCCCTTATGGGTTGCATAACTTAACAGCATTCTAATGGATTCAAGTCTAGCTACAGGGGCATAGGTTTCATCATAATCAAGACCTTCTACTTGGCTAAACCCCTTAGCTACTAACCTGGCTTTATTTCTTACTGTTTCACCTTGTTCATTAAGTTTATTCCTAAAGACCCATTTAGTTTCAATAAATTTGTTGCCTTTAGGTAAGGGTACTAAGTCCCAGACTTGACTACGTTCAAATTTGGCTAACTCTTCCTGCATGGCTATGATCCAATCAGGGTCAAGTAAGGACTCTTCTATAGACTTGGGTTCAATTTTTGAAATCAAGGCAATTTGACTAAGGTTCCTAAAAGTTGATCTAGTCTGAACCCTTAGTTCTGGATCACCTATGATTTGATCAGTTGGGTGGGCTGAGCTAACTCGAACAGTTCTGGGTTGGTTAGGTTCAGTTTCAGGTGTGGGTTCAGTTAGATCATCGTTTTGGTCCTCAATTGGCCTTTCATCAGGGTTAGTACTGGATCTAACAAAGTCAATTGGTTGGTAGGTGGTTTGATCAGAGTTATTTGGGTCAGATTTTTCATCAAATTTTACATTTGTAGTTTCTTCAATTTTTAGAGTAATTTTGTTATAAACTCTATAGGCTCTACTGGTAAGAGAATAACCTACAAAGATACCTTCCTCAACCTTAGAAGTAAATTTTCCTAAGTGTTCTCTAGTATTCAAGATATAGACTTTACATCCAAATACTTTAAGGTATTTAATGTTAGGTTGTTTGTTATAATAGATTTCAAAGGAGGTCTTTCCTAGGTTTTTAATTAGAGTTATTCTATTTTGTACATAACAAGCTGTACTAACAGCCTCAGCCCAAAGGTATTTAGGTGAGTTGTATTCATTAAGCATTGTTCTAGCTGCTTCTTGTAGTGTTCTATTTTTTCTTTCTACAACTCCATTTTGTTGAGGTGTTTTAGGGCAAGAGAATTCGTGATGGTAGCCATTTTCTAGACATAATTGATTAAATTTGTAATTTTTGAATTCTCCGCCATTATCGCTCCTGAGTCTTTTGATTTTAATCCCTTTTTCATTTTCTGTTAATTTACAAAATTGAGTGAGTGTATCAAAAGTTTCATCTTTATTTTTTAAGAATTTTACTCAGGTAAATCTTGAATAGTCATCTATAATTACTAGGCAGTATAGGTTCCCATTAATTGATTTAACCCCATGTGAGTCAAATAGGTCTAGGTGAATTAATTCCAGAATTGACTTAGTTTGAGTTTGATTAGTTGGTTTGTGGGTTGACCTAGTTTGTTTTCCTTGTTGACAAGCATTACATAAGGTTGACTCAAGGTTAGATAACTTTGGTAGGCCTCTAACTAAACCATTTAGTTTAGGTAGTTTTCTGATGTGTGTGTGTGAAAGTCTCCTATGCCAGAGCCAAGTCTCATCCTTATGGGTTAAGGGGCAGTTTTCTAAGGGACAGGTTAGCTTAATTTCATAAATGTTATTGTGCCTAAGTCCTCTAAGTGTGATGTTTGGGTTGTCATTGTGTTTGATCAGACATTCATTGGATAGGAACCTAACCTTATAACCAGTGTCACACAATTGGCTAATGCTTAGTAAATTGAAGTTGAAATTTTCAACAAGTAATACATTTGTTATTATGAAATCAGACTCAAGTTCAATATTGCCTAGGCCAATTACCTTAAGTTTACCGTTGTTTCCAAAAGCAACGGTCCCTAGTCTTTTGTACTTGAGTTCTGTAAATTTGGTGGGATCCCCAGTCATGTGTCTGGAGCATCCACTGTCAATGATCCATTTTTCCTACAGTTAAGTAAAAGGTTTAGACCTTAGGTTAAGTTTTTGAATTTTAAAAAGAAAATTTTAAGAAGATTTAAAAACTTGAGTTTGAATTTTAAATTTGAGTTATGTTAATTTTGATTTTGAATTTGATTTTTATTTTTGAATTTGAATTTTATTTGAATTTGAATTTTATTTTTTGAATTTGAATTTGAATTTGAATTTGAATTTTATTTTGAAAGTTGAGTTATCAATCAATAATTTGAATTTGGTTATCCTTATTCATCTCACTCGGTCTAAGTCATCAATCAAGGGAGTCCTATGATTTTGTGAGATGATTTTGAGTTTGTTTAGAAAAGTTAACTTGACCTTGTGTTAGATCCAAGTTTAACAAGTAGTAATTTAAAAGTACACTTCAATAATTGGCTTCCAGGCCATGGCAAGGCACAGTGGCCTTCTTTGGCCGAAGCCTTATTGGAGCAACAACCATTTTCTAGGCAAAGCCGCTTAAAGAAGTTGGACTTTTATCTTACTCATTGAAAACCCTGGTACTAAATAGTACAAGAATCAAATTAACTTTGAAGCTAGTCCTAAGTGCCCACCTGGGCAAAGGCTGATTTTAAGGTGCCAACTAGTTTGGAACCTCCCCCTAAATTGTAGGCTGGGTGTCGAGGGTCAATGTAATGGATGTCCCTTTTTGGAACATAAAATTGATTCTGACCTACTTGCTTTGTTAGATAAGCTTTCGGAACCCACGCTTTTCGTTGATTTTTGCGGGGGTGGATAAAGGAGATAAAGGATCTTTGGTTCGATCTTGATTTATATCCTATCCCAGATTTGTTGTGCATGCCCTTTTGTGATCCAAGAATAAGGTCAAGGTTCTTGGATCGGGTTGTGAAAGTTGCTAGTAGATCCTTAAGTTTTAGGACTTCGCCCATTAGGATTGAGTTTTCATTTTCAAGCTCAATTAATTTTTGATTTTGAGTTCGTTCAGTTAATGTTCTGGTATTAATTAATTGCTCCTTAAGGTCTTGATTTTCCTTAAGGAGCTGGTCATTTCTAGATTTAGATGCAAGCAATTTTTTATTTAAGACAGAAATAATTTTAAAGAACTTTTCATTCACTGAATCTAAATATACCTTAGTAGAGCCGTCTGAAAATAGTCCGATCTCTTGGCTCGACTCGTATTCGGAATCCTCGTCTTGCTTCGAGTCCGATTCTGGTCCGGTTGCCATCAGTGCGAGGTAGCTTGCGTTCTTCGGTTGTTCATCGTCTGAATCGTCCGAGCTTTCATCCCACGTGGCTTGAAGAGCCTTCTTCTTTTTGTTCTTAGTGGGTTGGTCCTCCTTCTTGTAAGGGCATTCATGTTTGAAGTGCCCTTTTCTGTTACAGCCGAAGCAGATCATTTTGCTTTTACCTTCAGTGCTGGAGGGCTTCATTACCTTTTGAATATCTTTCTTTGAAAATTTGTTCTTCCTTCTGGTGAACATTTTTCTTACCAAGTTCACCAGTTGTTCTTCTTCATCTGAGCCAGAGTCTGACTCATTTTCAGGTTCTTCTTGAATTTTTCTCTTTGATTTGGCTTCTTTTGGTGAACCTGCAAATAAAGCTAGCCCTTTCTCGACCTTGGTGTTAGTTTGCTCATGCAGCTCTAATTCACAAAATAGTTCATCCAGATTAATTTTTGAAAGGTTCCTAGAAATTTTATAGGCATCTATAATAGATGCCCATAGTGAATTTCTAGGGAACGCATTTAACGCATACCTTATGATGTCCCGGTTCTCCTGTTTGTGCCCGATCATGTGGAGTCCATTCAATATGTTCTTAATCCGGGCGTGGAGTTGACTTGCTGATTCTCCTTCCTGCATTTTTATGTTAAATAACTTATTTAATAACAGATCTCTCTTTGTTACCTTTGCATCAGAAGTGCCTTCATGTAATTCTGTTAATTTGTCCCATAGCTCCTTCGCCGAGTCGGTTGGTCCAATTCTGTTTAGCTCCTCTTTGGTAAGTCCGCACTGGAGGGTGTTCTGAGCTTTGAACTCGGTCTGAGTCTTTTTCTTCATCTCCGGGTTCCATCTGTCGGGCTTCAGTGGAGCATTATTTCCCTCATCCATTGGCGGTGTGTAGCCTGTTTGAACTGCGAACCACTGATCCATGTCGGTCTTCAGATAAACCTCCATCCTTCTCTTCCAGTAGGGAAAGTCTTCCCCATTAAAGAGGGGAGGGCGGGCAGTGCTATAGCCTTCACCTTGGGCCATTTAAATTCTGTGCATACGAAATAAAAGTAGAAAAAATATCCCAAGACTGGGTCTTGGATTAGTAGTGCGGTAGGAAAAGGAGAATGTTGGATCGAGAGATGCGATAGAGGGGGGTGAATGTCGCAAATCGTTCGGATTTAAAAAGAGCGGGTGCGCAGCGGAAATAAAAGAAAAACAGAACAATACAAACACAGTCGGTTTACTTGGTTCGGAGCCTGGGTCGACTCCTTCTCCAAGGCCCACGGTCGTTGACCGTTTTCTGCGGGCAATTCTATAAGTTTGTAAAAGTTTACAAGAAAGATAATAACAAGAACAGTTTAGTAAACTTTAAATACAGCTCTTCGTTACCGACGTCCGGTGTAGATCGAAGTTTCGGAGCAGCGGGACGTCGTCAGCTCGAGTTGGAAGATTTCTGGAGCGTGTCGCGGAAGCAGAAGAGCGCAGAAGTGTCGCAGTGATTGATGCACTGAAGAAGGAGGTCGAGGGCCCTTTATAGGGCCTGGGGGCGCCCTGGTCGACGGGGGCGCCCCCCCCACGTGGCAGCAGATCCACAAGAGGCGCGGTCGTCGACTTATCCCTTAATCCTCGGGATAAGGCCTTGACTGGGGCGCCCTGGACGCTGGGGGCGCCCTGGTTGACCCGGTCAAACCTTATCTGCAGCGCTGAGCTCTCCTCGGTAATGCTGGGGGCGCCCTGTGCGCTGGGGGCGCCCGGGACAGCGGGGGCGCCCTGGGTGCGCAGTGCAGACGCGGCAGCAGCTTAACTTCTTCAGTTGGTTTGCCATGGGGGCGCCCTCAGAATGTACTGTCGAGGTTCTTCAGGTTGTGTTGTGTTTTGTGTTCACCTTGGGGGCGCCCGGGACACTCCGGGCGCCCTGGTCAGCGATCGCCTCTTTCCTTTGAGGCATTCTGAGCTGCAGACACACGTTCCTTTGGTCCTGCATCCAGGGTTAGTCCAAAACACAATAAACTAATAACATAATGAATTATACAGCCTTGGCTGTCTTGGTTCTGACTTTGGTCTCCAAAATGGAGCCCTAGGTCGAACCGACGCCTAATGTTCCCTCAAGGGGAACGCGTCCTCACCTACTCCTCTCGGGAGAATTTACCTGGTGCCAACCGGATCCTCCAGTTGGATTTTTGCCCGGCAGCCCTTCGCCAGGTCTTGGTTTTCGCCTAGCAGCCCTTCGCCAGGACTTGGTTTTCGCCTAGCAGCCCTTCGCCAGGACTTGGTTTTCGCCTAGCATCCCTTCGCCAGGACTTGGTTTTCGCCTAGCAACCCTTCGCCAGGACTTGGTTTTCGCCTAGCAGCCCTTCGCCAGGATTTGGTTTTCCCCCAGCAACCCTTCGCCAGGACTTGGTTTCCAAACAGCCCATCGTCAGGTGCCTAGCAGCCCTTCTCTAGGACTTTGTTTCCTGCACTCTCAAGCAGCATTGTTAGATACCAAACAACCCTTAACTTTAAATCCTTTGTCAATATCAAAACAAGGTTCGATCTGGTGCTTCCTGCACCAACAGAGAAGAGAGAGAAAGAGCGACTCGAAATGGTGTTGCACCAAATTCGAGTAAAATCAAACGAACGAAAAAAATAATCCAAATCTAGGCAACAATACCTAATTTAGATTAAGTGTAGCGAAAAACCAAAAATTGAAAAAAAACTGGATTTCCCCCGGCTCTTATGGTGGTTGCACAGATACAGAGCGTACCAGGCTCTGATACCACTTGTAGGATCGATGCACGTGAGAGGGGGGGTGAATCACGTGACTTTTAAAAAAAATCAGAGTGCTTTAAAAAGCGTGCACAGCGGAAAGAATAAAACACGAACGAAAAACCAATACAAACGACACAGGTAGTTTTACTTCGTTCGGAGCCTTCGGCGACTCCTACTCGAAGGCCCAGGTCCCTCGGACCTTTCCGTTGGGCAATCCACTAAAACTCTCTACCGGTAAACCCCGATAGAGTAGGCGAGTACACAAGAATTGAAAGTGTGACAACCCCACACTTTCAAGTAATTAAATGCAATAAAATATATATTAAAAAATTAAGTTCTTCTTTTTACCGACGTCCGGAGTAGGTCGACTCTTTCGGGGCAGCAGGACGTCGTCGGCTCGAAGTGAAGCGTTTCCGGAGCAAGGCGCGAGCGTAGAATAACTTTGAGGCGTTGGAAGAAGTGTTGTTCGAAGCATGGGGTCGAGGGCCCTTTATATAGGCCCTGGGGGCGCCCCCCACGTGGCCTCTGATCCGCAGAGCTCTCGGTCGCGTCTGATCCTCTGGATCCGCTTTGACCGGGGCGCCCGGAGCGCTCGGGGCGCCCGGATTGACTGGTCAAACTTTATCCTCTCGGCTTCGCAGCGTTTCGGGTTCGCGGGTGCGGATGCGGGCGCCCGGGACGCAGCGGGCGCCCGGGTCAGCCCGGCCCAGCCTGTTTTCGAACCCTTTTTGCTTTCCTTGTTTTGTTTGCCCCTTGGGGGCGCCCGGGACACTCCGGCCGCCCTACTCAGCTACTACCTCACTCCTTTGATGCTATCTGAGCTGCAGACACTCCTTCCTTTGGTCCTGCATCCAGGGTTAGTCCAAAACACAATAACATAATAAATTATTAGATTTATACAGCCTTAGCTGTCTTGGTTCTGACTTTGGTCTACAAAATGGAGCCCTAGGTCGAACCGACGCTTGCTGTTCCCTCGATGGGGAACGCGTCCTCACTGGTTCGCTCCTCCAGTGACTTACCTCACTTACCCTTTGTGCAGCTTTACTTGACTTCTTGACCCACCAGGACTTCCTGCCAAGGCTCAACCACCCTGGTCTTCCTGCCAAGTCTCAACCAACTTGGTCTTCAGCCAGTTGTCAGGTCCCGCGGACCCAACTGGACTTCCCGCCAGGACTCAACCATCCTGGACTTCAGCCTGGTGTCTGGTCCTAAGTCTTTCAACCCTGCACACTAAGTAAAGAGGTTAAACACCAACAACCCTAACTTTAACCACTTTGTCATACATCAAAACCCGAGTTTGACCGGGTTTTGATGTACGTGAGAGGGGGGGTGAATCACGTGACTTTTTAAAAAATTAGAGCGCTTTAAAAAGCGTGCACAGCGGAAAAAATAAAACACGAACGAAAAACCAATACAAACGACACAGGTAGTTTTACTTCGTTCGGAGCCTTCGGCGACTCCTACTCGAAGGCCCAGGTCCCTCGGACCTTTCCGTTGGGCAATCCACTAAAACTCTCTACCGGTAAACCCCGATAGAGTAGGCGAGTACAAAAGAATTGAAAGTGTGACAACCCCACACTTTCAAGTAATTAAATGCAAGAAATAAAAATTGCGTTACCCAACAACTTAGAAGATCTCCTAGATGGGCTCAGATGTTGGGGTTGAAGTTCCGGCAGCGATCAAACGTGAACACGTCGTAGCTTGGACCGCAGCAGGAGAGTTTGGAAGAGAGAGCACTTGAAAAGCTTTTAGAAAAAATATTTCGATCTCTTCAAGCTCTACAACCAGGCTTTTTATAGAGGGGCTCTCGAGCTTTTTGGGTCTCATCCAGATCCTATTCACGTGTGCTCCTTATCCAATATTTGAAGCGGCATAATCCAGATCCTACTCACGTGGCTTCACAAGTTTTAGCAATTAAAAATTAATACAACGGAGACTTTGTTTCTATCCTCATGCTTCACCGAAAAATAGGAATTAATAAACAATTAAATAAGATGTAACAAAATGGATAGGAATTAATTTAACAAGAAGTGAACAAGTTTTAGCAAATTAAAAATTAATTCAAAGGAGATTTGTTTCTATCCTCATGCTTCACCGAACAAAGCATGAATTAATAAACCATTAAATAAGATGTAACTAAGTAATTAAACAAAATGGATAGGACTTAATTTACACAAGAAGTGTTTTGTAGCTTAGTCCATATATCAAACAAACCCTGTAAGATAATGTTATCAAATATATTGGAGTAAAATATATTCATAGTTAATTAGACCCTGTCTCCTAGACCAGGATCTAACCAGGCCTCAACTTAGATCACCCAAATGGGTCTAAATTGGACCGCGCCTAAAGTCCCAAAAATGGACTCGTCCTCACTGGTTTGCTCCTCCAGTGACTTACCTCACTTACCCTTTGTGCAGCTTTACTTGACTTCTTGACCCACCAGGACTTCCTGCCAAGGCTCAACCACCCTGGCCTTCCTGCCAAGTCTCAACCAACTTGGTCTTCAGCCAGTTGTCAGGTCCCGCGGACCCAACTGGACTTCTCGCCAAGACTCAACCATCCTGGACTTCAGCCTGGTGTCTGGTCCTAAGTCTTTCAACCCTGCACACTTAGTAAAGAGGTTAAACACCAACAACCCTAACTTTAACCACATTGTCATACATCAAAACCCGAGTTTGACCGTTAGTGCAAACTGCACCAACAATCTCCCCCTTTTTGATGTATTGACAACTCAGGTTAAAGTTAGAAAAAACAGCAGATGTGAACTTGCATAAATATGCAAACAATATAACACAAGCATAGGTATGAAAGTTGCAGCACACAAAAAAGCAGAGATAAATAAATATGAAATAAGCATGCTGTTTGTAATTTTCTAACCCTTTTACCCTACTCTCCCCCTTTGTCATTCATCAAAAAAATATAAGTATAACAAGTTTAAGGGAGTAGAAATATAGGCTAAGTGTTAGAAAAAAACTAGTCTTAAATCTATTAACTTAGCTTTCAAAAAAAAATTCTTTCAAAAAAGATTTTTTTTTCAGAAAAATATATCTTAATCAAAAAAAATATTTTTAGGGATTAGCTGGAACTCCCTCTCAATCTTTATCAACTTTTATCAAAATTTTCAAATGTGTTTTGTCAAAAATGACATTTTGAAAAAGTATTTTGACCTCTGCTCCCCCTGG